>JASDQU010243253.1:0-13666 GCA_032191745.1 Picea mariana | reverse complement strand
CCGCATTACAATTTTTAGAGTCGATGTTTCAAACCTCAAGCTAGGTTCATCATCAGGACGAAAATAAGTTGAATATGAGAGAGATTATTGTTGTTGTTTCTCCAGTTAGCAGCATCGAGCTGACATTCTCCCAAATTGGTCATGTTGATTTGACCAAGGGAAATGACTCATTTACTTAAGGAGATTTTCTAGTGGTGAATGGCCCAGGCATAGTCTTTCTCCTGACGAGGAGTGGATAGACTTGAGGTGCTCTCACATTTCCTGCTCCATGATGGAGTGATCTATATTAATTAGACGTGCATGTGAGGAAATAATCATCAAAATAAATATAATATATAAATAATATATCTATAATATAATGTATAAATATGTATATAATCAATGATTAATCATTCATAATAAATTAATTAATGAAAAGACAATAATGGAAAAGACATGTCCATTAATGAAAGGGCACTCTTCCCAAGTATATATATCGGGGCCCTCAATTGTAATATATCATCTCATACAATATTTACTTACAACAACCTCTCATCAATTCCGCTAAGTCTTGTTGATATTTTCAGTGTGTAATTATTCTATGATAACAATAGCATTTAAATCAGAAAGAAATAATTATCAGATCTGAAAATCAAAAAATTCAACATGGTATCAAAGCTAGTTAAAATATTTCAGTGCTAGAGCTAGTATAAGTCTTTTCCAAAGCTAGTTAAAAAAAAATTGTTCCAGATCTGATAGATATGCTTTAGATCTTTTATTTTTTGCAATTGTATGGTCATGGTCGCGAGCGGTCTGTGCACACAGAGCGACCACATTCCCTTTGGTTGTGATTTTCCTAATTACAGGGCGCAGCCATCTTAAGGACTACACTAATAGTGCAACCATCTCTTTTTTTCACTCTATGTTTCTTTACCAAATGGTGTCTAGTCTCAGAGTAGAAGACAAGATGGATGGTGCTACAAATTTAAAATCCTAGAATACTAGGATACTCTTCATCCTAGATGAAAATGAGATTCAAAATTATATAAAACGAAATGTCTCAAAACCAGAAAGTGTTTAAGAGAAAGCCAGACACAAGAAAACTTAACACGGTATTAGAACCTACTTTCTACCTTAGCATTGGAGGATAAAGGCTATAGAGTTGCATTCATGAATGAACAAGTTCTTGTATGGTCTAAGGGATTGAGTATAGACTCTTCAACAATGATTGGTGTTCGAGAGGGAGATCTATATATATTGTTGGGACGACTAGCCCAGGAATTGGTACATGAAAACATTAGTTTGTGTAAGCTATGGAATAGAAGATTTGTAGAGTTACATTAGAGGGATTTACCAACATTGAAGAGGATGGTCACATGGATTCCAGAGCTTCAAGTAGAGCATGATGGAATTTGTAGGGGATGCTCACTTGGAAATAATGCCAAGGGATATTTTCCAAGCAGTCGCAACAGGTCCAAGGCGATCTTGGATCTATTACATTCAGATGTATGTGGACCTATGACAGTTGCATAATTGGTTGGATTCCTATACTATGTTATATACATTGATGATTTCTCCCGAAAGACGTGGATCTTATTCATGAATACCATGGATGAGGTCTTCAGTGGATTCCAAGATTTCATGGCTCGGGTAGACAACCTGACAGGGAAGAAGATCAAGGTGTTGAGGTCAAATAATGGAGGAGAGTACACTCCAGGAACTTCAGTGATTTCTACAAAGATGCATGGATCAAGAGGGGGTTGATTGTTTCTTACAACCCATGATAGAACGAGGTTGTAGAGAGGAAGAGCAGGTCCATTGTAGAGGCTTCCAAATCCATGATTCATGATTATGATTTACCCATGTTCTTATGGGGAGAGGAATACAGTACAACAGTGTACGTCCATAACATGAGTCCTCACCGGATCTTGGGGGACAAGACTCCTGAGGAGGCTTTCATAAGTGTGAAACCATAGGTCAATCATTTGAGGATGTTTGGTTGTCTGGTATAGATTCATGTGCCCAAGGAGAAAAGGACGAATTTGGATCCTTCTGGGAAGAAGGGGATGTTTGTTGGATACAATGAGATATCAAAGGCTTACAAAATGTACATTCTAGGACAACACCAGATAGAGGTCAGTCGAGATTTCACCTTTGATAAAGACACAGCCTTCAGGAGGTCCAGAGAGTCTCACATGGAGTTCAATAGTGAGAAAAAAGAGGCTCCAAAGGATGTGGGTTCATGTCCCTATGTTCCAGTTGATCATCCTTCAAACTATCAAGAGAAGTCAGCAGAGCCAGCTGAAACAATGGACCCGCCTAGATTCAATGTTCTAGAAACTAGGAAGAGGCAAGTATGGCTTCATGATACATTCCATGATGCAGAGAGGAATGCATCTCCCCATGGTACTTTATGGAAAAGTATATGAACTCATAAATTCTCAAGGTATATCACATTGATGAGTCACATCATTGATTATGAACCTTCAAGTTATGAGGAGGCAGCAGGGAAGCAAGTTTGGAGAGATTCCATGATGGAGGAATAGTAGTCCATCATGAAGAATGATGTGTGGGATATTGTTCTGAGACCTGAGGGGAAGTCAATGGTGACTTCCAAGTGGATCTAAAATATCAAGCATGCAGCAGACGACATCATCAAAAATTGCAAATCGAGGTTCATGGCAAGAGGTTTCTTCCAGAAATAGGGAATGGAGTATGAGGAGACATTTGCTCCAGTCACCAGGTACACTTCCATTAATTTCCATTGTAGCAGTCATGCATTGGATATTACACCATATGGATATAAATATTTCATTCCTCAATGGTGTTATTGAGGAGTAATTTTACATAAAATAACCTTAGGGATTTGACGTAAATGGGAGGGAGTTTCATGTTTACGAGATGAAGAAGGCCATATATGGACTCAAGCAGGCACCCAGGGCATGGTACTCCAGGATTGATGGATACTTGATGAGCTTGGTATTAACCAAGAGTGAAGCAGATACCAACCTTTACTACAAGGTTGTTGATGGTGATCCTTTGATATTGGTGTTATATGTGTATGACTTGTTCCTTATGGGCGCAGACTGACTCATCGATCACTCGAAGAGGGAGTTGGCCTCTAAGTTCGAGATGAAGGATCTTGGATTGATGCATTATTTCTTGGAACTGGAGTTGTGGTAGAAACCAAGTGAGATCTTCCTCAGATAAGGGAAGTACACAATTGATATCTTGAGTAGATTCGGTATGATGAACTGCAATTCCATGGTTACACATATGATGAAAAATCTGAAGAAGCTTAGTGATTCCACTTCAGATTTAGATCTGGTGGATTCCACTTTATTGACAGGTTCAAATTTTCTTGAAAACAACAAGGGGTACTCCTTGGTATATGGTCCCAATTATACTATACATCGTTTGGCTTAGGAGTCCCATCCGGAATTTGGCTTGGCTGCCATTTATTGTTGTCTTTTGGTTTTCATACTGATTACGATCTGGTGTACCAATGAAGTGGGTGGGTGCAATGCAGAGATGTAGATGAAAACCATGTCTATAAAATAAACTAATATATCACTAATATATGCTAACCTATCCTATATAGGAGCACACTAGAGTAATCAGTGAGTTATAATGCAACCAAAACCTTCCACAACTTTTATACAGTTAGTTGTAACAAAAGGGGAAGATTGGAGACAAATGCATACATATGTATATAATCAGATTAGTCTAGATCACAACAACGTATATTGTAATAACCCAAAAATATCAAGGCGTTGAAATATTCAAATAAATGTCAATAACTCCAGAATGACAAAGATTGTATAAGAATTAGTCTACAACAAACACACATTCGTGTAGTCCATAGAAACAACAGTTATCTTCACTTGATGTAATTCAAAACTCTGATACGTTTCTACATAGAAATCCTTCTATAATATGTTATCCCTAAGGGCCTCTCAAAATTCATTAATAGTGTATAAGTTCTCAAAAAATTTCGTGGGTCTATACAATTCTTGAAAAGCCAAAAAAAAAGTATGTTTTCACAAGTTTCTACTATATTTTATACAAAAAGCTAGTTCCCTTTCACCTTCTTCTTGAAGAGGTAGTTACAAACTGTTCATCTTCTCTATTCTAATGAAAAGTGGCAGAAAAAATGAAATTTTAGGTGGTTAGGAAAAGGACAAGAGAAAACATTTGTTTGTCCTTTCCCTATGAACTTTTTCTTTGGAGATAAGTTGTCCAAACCTCCAAATGGTTATATAGTGACTCGATTCTCATGTAAGCATAGTTGTTCCAATGTTGATTTGATCATGGCATTGTTGTCATCAGGGGTTCTCATATCTTTGTCCATTATTTTCATGTAAGCATGTATCATAGTTTGAAGCTTCACCAACTTTAGTAGATGTTGGTCAATGAGATCAATAGAGACAAAGCTTGTTGCTTCGACTATCTGTCTCCCTCAACTCGTGTTGTCCCAGATTGCATTCACCAATTCTTCTGTGACCAAATTATTCCCAAGTTCATATAATATTGGGAGACGACCATTCCTTATTATATCTTGGGAAACTTTGTGATTCCTTGAACATATCCCCATTACCTTGGTTACTTATTTATCTTCCCTTTTCCCTACCTGCTAGAAATTATCTAATGTGTACAGATATGTATTTATTGTTGATTTTGAGGGTCTATACATCTCTGGAGGTGCATCAGGATTCTCTTCTATCCATGTATCAATGTCAGCTATACCTTCACAGATAGTGTTGTATTGTGGCAGCTGCATTTGTACCCGGATGTTTTGGTCAATAAATTTTGCTGCCACATTTTGTAAGAGATGTAGATTTGCATACATGTCAATGATGGCACCTTCTAAATCATTCCTCACTTTTTCCACACTAACATTAAAGTTGAGAAGATTGCTTTCATAAATATTTACTTGTTGGAGCCTTTCTTCTAGCTCTATGATCCTTACCTATTTCTCTTCATTCTATTGGCATAGCCTCTGTATATTGTCTATGGTTGCATCCACAAATGAAAATCCTACCCCTAGTTGTTTCCATAGGGTCTTCCCTGACATCTCCTATGATAGAGACTTGAGTAACCACTAACAAAGGGGATCGTTCTATTGCTGGAACCTTTTTCACTATTTTTTGCACGACTCTACCAATTTTACTATCATATATGAAACTTCGTAGATCCAATATTTCGGCTGACCAAAAAGGTTCCCAAGGCCTGAGGCCTAAACCACTGCTCATTGTTTATTCTCTAGTACCTACGGTGGACATCCCAATGAAATCCAAGTCCATCGGGTGTGTGTCACCCTCTCTATCATCTACATTCTTCTTCTGTATTTCTTCTTTAGCAGCTTTATCTGCTGCTTATTTCTCTACTAATTTTGTTGCCACTCTTGCCACTTCAACTAGATCCTTTTCTTTTTCTGCATCAGCTTTTTCTTCGGCTTCAAATTTTTCCTTAGCTTCAACTTTTTCTTTCACTTCATTTTCTACCCTGGCCTTTTCTTTGTCAGATTCTATTTTTTGTTTCTTTTTAGCATCATTCCTCCTTTTCAGTACCTTCTCTTTGTCTATTTTCTTTTTATCTGTTGGTTCTCCTTCCTCCTCTTCTACATAACCTGAATGAGTTGATACAAATATGGGGGAATATCTCTCAGCTTCATCTCGTTTTGCCTCTTTTCTGGCCACCTCTCTTACAGCTTCTTCATTTGGGATCCTTCTTTTTGGCTAGCCCCGCCTATTGAATATAACTTCATCGTAAGTTATGGTGTTTTGATGCACTTCTTTTTCTTCCTAGAACTCATTGGTGTACTCATATGGGAGTCTCGTACTATTGAAGTTATCTTTAACGATGTTCTTAGGGTCATGTCTTCTAAATATTTCCTCTCCAAAGTGGTAGGAAAGTAAGACATCTACTTTTGTTTGGGCTTGCTTGGTGTTTTCAAAGAAATAGTTGCCAATGTAAAGAGGTAGTGGAGGCCAAATTGCTTTCTTTGATTTGTATAACATTCCTCCATCCCCATGTATGATAGTTTGATATACCACTTCCTGAAGCACAATTTTGTCAGGAACGAACCAAAGGATTAAGTGGGGTGGTTTCATCGCACCATATATTCTTATATAGGTATCATGCTCCATTAAATACCAGCCCTTGATTCTTCTTATGACGGATATGGCCTTGTCTATCATACAATGTGGGGAGGTCCCAAAACTAAATTCATACAATGGGGCAAGTGTTCATAGATTCTTTGATAGTTTGTTCGGTATTTTTGCTCCCAAGGCACCTTGCAGTAGATGTGAATGGTGATGTCGGTGGGAAACCAGCTCCATCCCATGTTTAAATACTTGTGAGTGATACACATTATGTCTAGAAGATATGAAGACATATGGAAACTAGGGAAGCTTCCTGGTTGTGCTTGTGTAATGGCAGAAATACAAGCCTTGGGATTTTCAAACAATATGTATTCACAGTTGAATGAGACCCCCACATCTGCACATAAATAAATTAGGGGCATGTATGACAAGGGGAAATGAGTTTCATCTAGTTCCATGTATAACATGCACAGCATGGCTACCATATATTAGTAGGTTCTCCTTAAATTGGTCGTGGAGTATCGACTCTCAGGCCGATACTTGAAGTAGTTATCTTCTTTATACCATGCAGGGGAATAAATCTTTCGGTGTGAGCTTCAACTCGTTGAGGAGTTGACCATCCTATATTTTGTTCTCAGCTTCAATATGGTAACACTTATCTGATTCATCAGTCTTGACTGAAGCTATAGGTTATTTTCTTGCATTAAAGACATATCGACTATTTATGTCTACATTTTTCAAAATCCAAGAAATGGCGTCTATACAAGGGGAAATCGTTGGATGTGAAACCACCCTGAAAATTTTTGACTTTCTAATGTCCTAAAAACTTGGAGCTCATCTGGTTCCTCTGCCTCCACAAATAAGTTTTATTTTTTAAACATATATATACTTCTCCCCATTTCAAGGTTTCTCCATATTTGTTTAGAAGTCCTGATATATCATCATATACAGTCCCGACACTTTCTATTTCTACTGTCCGTTGGGAGATGCTAGATGGCTTAGCCCCTGTTGCTTTCATCGTTGTCTTCTTTCATGGTGATATGTCTGAACCTACAAACAGGATAAATTTAGAGCATTTTATTTGGAAATAAAGCTAAATGATTGGACAATTATAAGAATCACTGAAATTATCAAGACATGGCAAGCTGCTCCTCGCAAATGTTGGCTTAATAGTAGACAATACTCAGTGAGATTTTGGGATGAAACGCTTGGGCACCATCTTGGAAAGGAAAAATTAGAGCATAAGAAAACAACTTCCTTAATACAAATCGAAAGAGTTAGTAACAACTCCTCTAATCGAATCGGGGGATTTAGTAACAACTCCTCTGAGCTCATCGGAGAAGTTTTTAGTAACTCCTCTGATATGTATTCGGAAGGGTTTGTCATCTTATTGAGGTGTTCAAATCACTTACAAGGAACTTCTCCGGTCATATCGGAGGAGTTGAAAGTAACTCCTCCGATATGATCGGAGGAGTTGTTTCAATTTGTTTCAAAATTGTGCGGAAGAGATAATTTTAACTCTTCCGAGCATATCGAAGAAGTTAGTAGTAACTTCTCTAATATGATTCGAGAGTTAATTTGAAAGTATTCAGTTTTAAAGTTAGTGTTTTCTGCAAACAAAGGAGAGCAATCAGGAGAACTATGACTAGCGCAGAGGATTGTGAGGAAACCCTTGAACTCTCACTAGATTGAGGTATTTGTGCCTAGGACGAGTCGTGGAGGGGGGAGGTTTTGCAAAGGTTGAGTGCAAGGATGCAAAGAGATTTATATTGCAGTGAAAGAGAGAGGGTCGACTAGTTGTGCATGTCATGACAAGGAACAAGTTAACATAAGGTTGGAGAAAAGGGGAGGGTGTGGGCAGGAGTGAAGTGACGAGGAACAAGAGAAAGGAAGAACATTATCGACCTAAGGCAAAAGGGAGTAAGAAAAACTAATGAACAAAGACCTAACCCTAGATTGAAAAAAGGGAGAGATGTGATAAAATATTACATGGATTATGCCGCCACGTGGTGGATATAGATAGTTGAGAGTCTCTAACAGTGTTCATCTCGGTGCGTTTACCTTTGGCTTTTCTCATTTAATTGCAAAAGGTCGAATAACAATAAACTCAATCACGTTATATTTATATAGCCAAATAGTTACTTATGACATTTAATGCGGTGGTTGGGGTAGGTTTGATCAGAGGAGTTAAGAGAAAGTCCTTCACTCAGTTCAGAAGAGTTAGAATCAAGTCCTTTGATCAGTTCGGAAGAGTTAGAAGTAACTTGTATGATTAGTTCGAAAGAGTTAGAAATAACTTGTACAATCAGTTCGAAAGACTCTCGTGATATCATTGTGTATCAAAACGAAATATAGGAACTCCTCTGATCTTGTTCGGAGGAGTTTGAAGTAACTCCTCTGAAATTTTTTGGAGGAGTTTGAAGTAGGTCCTCCAAACTATTCATAGGAGTTGAAAGTAACTTTGTCGATTTAAAAATTGGATTGCAACACTAAGTACTGTACATTTTCCAAGTGAAACATCAATCACCAAAAGAATCTTATGAGGCTTTCTCTTAGGCTCAAAAATAAGGGGGCTCCATTTTTAGGGAAGTAATAGGATTAAAAGAAAAATGGAGGGTTTTAGTGCCTATCACAACAAATGGCGACACACTGGATGAAGCCTTGGATCTCTGCAAAATGATGTCCACAAATAATTTTTAGGAAGAGTGCTCTATCACACAAAATCATAAGGGAGAAAAAATAGGTCCCATAACTTGCATATTGAAAACATTGAGGTGATTCAAAGAGGGGTGAGACCTTTTTCCAATTAACAGATTGCTTTCAAAATTATATCCAAATCTCATGGTAAATGGATAAAAAGAAGGATGTAGGTAGTAAAATAGAAATCAAACATTAGGAATGTTGAGAATATAAGTCATAATTCATTTCTCCGATGTCACTCCACTGCTAGCAAGTTTCTATAGCCCCGACGGAGTCACCCTGATGTCACAAGCCTTGCTTTGCTACCAACGAGTGTTCATAGCCCCAACACAGATACTTTCATGTCCCATGTGATATGGAAATCATTTCCCCAAAACTTTACCTTTTATAATATTTGATTATCTTTTAATTAGAGATATAGTTGGATGGGGGGATTCCATTTAACCTTTAAAGGTACTAGGGATGACACACATGATGGTGAGATATTCTAACTTGATTATAGATGGGAAAAATTCCTGAGTCACGATTCCCAACCTACTACAAACATTTCATCTAGACCATTTCATTTAGCTCGTATAGCATAGAGATTTGTTGTTCAGTGTAGTCTCTTCGCTCTCTATTTTCCTAGTGTCTCTTTGTATTGATAAGCTATGTTCCTCCACCATATATTGACTTGTGATAGTGCATAAAGGGCTTGAAAGTCTAGGAGAGAAGTATATTTGACATCATATCACATAGACGTTTAGGCTCTCTGCACCATATGTGCTACATTTATACATGTGACTTGCTTTAAGTTGCGAGAACTCCAAAATCACAAAGGGCGGTCATCAAGAAGGACAACGAAAAAATGCTAGTAATCAAACAGATCTAGAAAACCAACCTAACTAAAGAAGAAAAATCAAATGAAAAACATAATCATGGTTTATTTATGTACAAGTGACCATCAGCCTCAATGGCTAACTGATATAGTGCTCCAGGACTTGGTCATTTATAGGGACAGAGTTGACTCCTCCCTGAAGGTTTTGTAATCGAAAAGTGCCTTGGCCAATTTTTTCTTTAATGAGGTAAGGGTCAAGCCAAAGTTGTTGAAATTTTGAATGTTTCCCTTTATCTTCATGTGGTTTGTCCCATTTTAAGACTAATTCCCCGAATTGGAATTCTTTCTCACCTATAGATTTCTTATCAAACCAACATTTTACAGTTTTTTGGTGAGCTTCAAACTTGCTTTTGGTTTTGTCACATATTTCCTCAAGGTTCAGCAAGGTATCGATACGACTTTGGATGACAGGGAATTCTCTTCCTCGGGACTGTTGTGTAAGTTGTAGGGAAGGTAGGTATATTTTCAAGGGCAGAACAACTTCTTTCCCATACACAAGAAAGAAAGGTGAAGTCCCGATGGAAGCTTTGGGGGTGACATGATCCTCCTAGAGAGAATTTTGTAATGCATTGTGCCAATTTCTCTGGTGATCAACTAAATTTCATTAAATGATACAGACGATGTTCTTGTTTGTAGATTTTGCTAAGCCATTTCCTTAGGGATAGTAATTGGCTGAGTATTTTAAAATAATCCCTTTTTCCAATGCATACTCAAATAATTTCAAGGATGAGAAGTAAGTAGCATTATCAAATACTGAAGAGTTAGAAATTCCAAACCTTGTGATAATGTGTTGCTCAAGAAAATTTATCACTACTTCCTCATTCACTTTGGATAAAGGTATTGCTTCAATCCAACATGTGGTCAGAACATACCTGTGTTGTTTGGACGAATGAGGATTTATCTCACCAATGATATCTAAGCCCCACTGCTTAAAAGGTTCTTCCACTACTACAGGTTGGAGAGGAAGACCAGCTTGACATTCCCTCCCTACAAATTTTTGACATGATTCCCAGCTCCTTGAGTATGCATGAGCATCCTTGAAGAGTGTGGGTCAGTAGTATGTTTCTCTCAACACTTTGTAGGCCATTGTGTCTCCTAAGAAATGACCACCAGCCAGTCCATCGTGCATATCTGAGTAATACTCCATAGTAATTATTTCTAAACAACATACCATGTAATAGTTGATACTGTAAATATTTCAGCCATAGCGCTCTTTTCTGCTTAGCATTGAGATGGTTCAAAGTAGTGCCATATTGCAGATAATATTTAAGATCATTGTAACACAAAGCTTCAATGGATGGGACATATGGAACTTGTTGTGTATACATTATTGGTTCATCTTGTGAACCATCCTCCTCTTGTTCTTCAACATCATCTCCTTGTGTCACTAATTTACACAAGACTTGAACTTTTACAATATTGGTTGGTTTGAATTTGAGGTCATACTCTTGCAGATTCGTCATCCAATTTCCTTGTCTTTCACCCAGTTCTTTTTTAACAAACATGGACCTTACTTCTAGGTGTGGGACGATGAATTTAGTGTGATTTTTCAGGATATACGATCTGAACTATTTGATTTCTTTATGGACAACAAAGGCTTGCTTTTCCATCAAAGGATAATTCAGTTCAACGCCTTGTAACCCAGTGCTCATAAATGCAACAAGGTGTTCATCTCCTTGTTCATCATTTTGCGTGAGCACTGTTGCTAACGAGTGATCGGATGTGAATGTATATAGCAGGAAATATTTGGAAAATTAGAGCTCCAAAGAGATGGTGCATTGGCTATAGCGGTTTTAATGTTTTCAAATGATTCCTTCTCCAATGGTTTCCATTTGAGCTATACGTCCTTTTTAATCATTTCTTGTAAAGGTTTCACAATTTCAACAAAATCTAGAACGAATATTCTTACAAAATTGAATTTTCCAAATAATGATTGCATGGACCTCTTGTTGTGCGGTGGAGAAATTTGTAGAATGGCCTTGGTTCTCTCTGAATCCACTGATACCTCATCTTTAGAAATAACATGTCCTAATAAAATAACTTTTGAAACAACGAATATAGTTTTCTTGGGATTAAAAGAAATCCCATATTTTCTACATCGTTCAAGAATCTATTTCAGATGTTTTGGGTGGTCTTATATATTTTTAGAATAAACAGTGACATCATAAAGGTAAACCACCTCACTCTGACCAATTAATTTCTTGAAAGAAAGGTGCATTTCTCTCTGAAAGGTATCCCCTGCGTTCATAAGACCGAAGGGCATCCGTCTATAAGCAGAAGTTCCCCATTTAGTTCAAAAAATGGTCTTTAATCGGTCTGGTTCTGCCACGAGAACTTGATTGTATCCCGAGAATCCATCTAATAGAGAGAATAGTTGAGATCTAGAGATGAGTTGTAGGATTTTCTCCATTGGGGGAAATGGATAGTTATCTTTGTCAGAAGCACGATTGAGATTCTTGAAATCTATACATATTTTTATTTATCCTAACTTTTCTCTCATGGACACCATATTAGAGACCCAAGTAGAATGTGTCACTTTGAAACATCTTTGAGTTCTCCTCTTACTTTAACATATGTTCTATCTAATTGGATGATCCTAGTTTTCGTTATTTATGGGACAACATTTATTTTTTAGCAAACAGAAAAAGGCAATATATTGGAAGAGGCACTGCAATCTGCTAAACATTTGTGTACATTGAAATTAAAAATTTCATAAGTAAGCAGAAAATGTGGTACCTGATATTTCGAAAAGGTGCCTATGCTTGTTTCATTTATAGTTGTTGCTATATCCACTTTATGGATCTCTTGCGCATCATTTCCATGGATTAATCTTTCAGCAGTTGCAATAGTTTATGTATGAGTTTCATGGGGTTTGAAAGCATCATGTAGGAGTTCACATTGTTGTGGGAGGGAGAAAATATCAAACATGGAAGTATTAGCTTTAATCTTCTTCATGCCTTCTATTACATTATAATCCAAGGTGTGTAAGTTTGATTTTTTCTTAGTTTGTCCATATTTTTCTTGAATCACCTTTTCATTATTCTCAGCAATACTAGATGTGTTTGGTTTATCTTTATTTGCTACAACAGTCTTGCCAACTTTATTATTAGTCTTCTCTAGAACTGTGTTACTTTGTTTTGGAAGAATAGGGAGAGGTGTTATTTTTCTAAGAGGAATGTTATCTTCTTTGGAAGACGGGGGGTCAGATAGTGGACCTTTGTTGTGTAAGTTATATTTTTTTGGGGGGGAAACTTTAACAACTTGTGTATCTCCGAAAAGGGTTTCTTCAATTTGTTCACTATCTAATTCTACACACCAATCCCAAAAGGGCATAAATGGCTCTGGGAGGTTTCATCAACAACACCAGAATAAGTTTTCACATGGATTTCATCATCTAAACTATGTTGATCTAGCAACTAATTTATCACCAGGGTCATAGAGTTGACCCACTGAAGACATGTTCGTTTGGGGTGTTTTATTGATGATAAGAGAAAAAATTATCATTACTGAAACTATCTACGTTGAAATCCATGTGTGGTGGTTCAGGCATTTGTGGAGATGTTGGCGCAAGCCTATTTTGGGGAGAAAATCCAATGTTGGAGTGCGCGCCATATATGGAGGAAAAGCAGCATGCCAAAGGCCGAGGAAAAGTAGTGTGGCGCACATGTGGACAAACCTAGCCATGGTAGGGTTAGGGTTTTTGATATGATTGTAATGTCTATGGTCCAATAGAGTAGTATAAATAAAGGCCTAGGAGGTCTAGTAGAGGTTGTTTAATGATCTAGAGAGTAGGAAAAAAAGGGTTAATAATTGAGAGATTAGGAGAAGAGTGGGTTTTTTAAGGTTAGGTCACAGGCTGTGGAGCCTGGTGTGGTATAGTCCACCTCACAGATTGATCTTGTCATAGTTTTTTATTGTAATCATGGAGAATGTAAGACACACAACACTATCTTTAAAGAATGATGAATAAAAGAGAAGAAGAGCCAAATCTTTGTGGACGTATCCC
>JASDQU010243252.1:156882-167545 GCA_032191745.1 Picea mariana | reverse complement strand
ACCATTTACTTGTTAGCTAGGATAATTTTTAAGTCTTTCATGCATGTAGTATAGTGAATAGGATAACTTCAAATTCTTCCCTTTTGTAATTGTTTCTTATTTCTTTCCCATTGTTCGCATGTAGTATAGTAAAAACGCAACATTGGATTCCTTTTCTTTGCACTAATAGTATTTTTCCCTTTCTCGAAAACTGTCTTTCATGTAATTTCACTAACGTGTTTGTTGTGCATGTGCGATAAGAACAAATGGCGTTAATGAATAGCATAGGCTGTAGTAACATGAAGAATCGACATTTCAAAATCTCAACTCATACCAACAACAACAATATCTGATCAACCGTGTAAACCATGTCACACATCATCACAACATAAAAAATGAGCAGATCTGATCTTGAATAGTTCAAGGAGTCCCACCTACTAGTATTATTTAGCTTTATAATAATAGGCTTTAGCAACACTTTGTGGGCAAAAGTAAGTTTACATTTTTAATCATCAATAGTAAGCATACCCATGCTTGAATTTAGGAAAAAGAATGACCTCCAACACAATAAATTGCATGTCTATGAAATGATATGCAAGACCATGGCCACAAAAAAAATAGTGAATCCATGTCATAAAAGAGGTCATAGACATGAGAAAATACAATGTCAATCTATGTTACAATATACATTAGGAAGACATATAGCACCAATGAGTGTGCCAATGTGGTCTTCATAATACTCATACAATAGTGATATAATACATTACAACTTGCCAAGGGTAGAATAAATTATAATATCATAACCGTAGCGGAATAAAAACACACACCTACATTATGTTTTTTCAAAGTAAGCGAACCGAAAAATATTCTCTCAAACACGAGAAGGGGAAACTTTATTATAAAAACATTCCATTGTGTTACATTTTACTATACAAGTGGTCCCTTATATAATCTAAGGTGACCATCAAAACTATTTCATAATTAGATGGTTAGTTAAAGCCATCTCCGTACCTATCTCCACAACTTCCTCCACAATATCTCCATGAATCTATCAACTCATCTCCTCTCAAGATATATACATCCCTAACTGATTTTATTTCCCCTCATCTCTCACACTCATGTAGAATTATATAATCATTCAACTTCATTACAAATCCATCATTTAATTTATTAATTATTTATTATCACAAGTAGGATTTATTTCATCATACTCCCCTATGAACCAATACTTGTGATCCCATTAGTCCATCATCATCTTCGGTATTCTCAGGTCCCATTTCCATATTCTATATTCTACGATATTTGGTGTTATTCTTTATTCATACTTGATATTCTTCATCTAGTACCTACAAAAGATAATATTTTTTGAGGTCGATATGAAAATATTACCATCCACTGTAGTACATGTGTCGTGAGCTGGTATATCCCCTAGTTCTCTAGGAAACGTTTTCTTGTACATGACTCATCAACCATTCTTCCATCGCATATCTACATACCTTTACCTTTATTCCCCCTACATCACCATCATTCTCATCGTCATCATTTTTTTTGACATATTCGTAGCCATGCTCTCGATGCTCCTGCATCAAAATCCCAAGGAACAAAAGCTTCTTCATGGAGTCTTATCCATGAGTTCCCTCGCATCTCAAAAAATCCTATTTCATACCACACGATCCCCTTTTTCATGAATTTCAATCTTCGTCTCATGATCAACTACACAACCCATTTTTACATGACTTTAAATCTCTTTGACTGCCTCAAATAAATGTTTCTACTAGGTGTGGATTTCCTCAAATTGGTGGTTCTTCCCATGGTTGAGAATATTCTCTCTCATGAATTTCATTACATCACTAGTTTCATCTAACCACAAACCATTATAAAGTGGTTTTTTAAATATCACAAACTTAAAAAATTATGGGGAATACATGTCTTATCAGTCTTACATTAGGTACATGCAATTTCATTTCAACTTAGAAAAATATATCCTTTATACAAATATAGGACCGTGACCATCATCAATACATTATTCAAGGACCATTCCTTAGGGATTTAATTTTCATGGATTCATCGCAAATGCATCTCAATTTGAACACATGGTATTTATTCTCTACCCTACTTTACTTCCTTACTTCTTGGTTATGTTGCATCATTCCTTTTCTTTCTTCATTGTCTTTCTTTCTTCTTTCCTTGCTTCATCTTTCGCTTCTTTTGTTTATGTATGAGAGTCCTTATTTTTTCATGTTCTTTTGTCATGCAGTCAACATATTCTTTCTTCATTAATGTTCTTTCTGTTATCATCTTATTCTACCATGGATTCATATGCTTCTTCATCATTCTTCATTTTTCTACTTCTTTTACAAAGTATTCTTCTTTCCATTGTCATCTTTTTTCATTCACCTACAATAAATGCTTACAAAATATGTTTCTTTTTGGAGTGAAGTCCCATCCAAAAAAACATCTATGACACTAGATTGAAAAACTTAATTAAATATCTAATGTCATGACTTAACTTTTGACTTACAACTTGAATTGTTTGCATATTTGATTTGACTTTAACTCCACTTAATTTTAATTTGAATCCAAACTCCCAACTCCTTACATCAACAACTTTTATATAATGACTTGACATAATTTGTAAAGTGTCAGGTACCACCAAAGATGCAACCCCAACTTTTCACCATAAACATTTCTTAAACTTCGACTAAAGAATATTTTGGATTATGTTCACATGACCATGACAAATAATCATAACACTTTCTCTTGACATGGTTTTAAGAGGCTTTCCACATTTCATCACTTAACTTACATGCATGAACCTTTCAGATCATTTGACACATTTATAAAACCTTTGAACTCATTTGAAAATTTTATAACTTTGACATAAGACTTTTACATGGTGACTGGAATAGTTTCACTTCATTACATCATAGAGTATTCACATATATTCTCAAAAATATGACCATATAAATACCCAATGACTTCCTTTTAATTAAGGAGATAAAATCATTATTTATCTTCCTTAAGGTTCAACTAGCATATATGCAAAGACCATTCAGCACTTGTGAATGAAAAACCTAAATTTTTGAAAACACATACATTAAAGCCTTACTCATGCCATTAATATGGAACATTCTCTCAACATTTCCTTTTAACCCTCTTTTTCTCTCCTAACACATATTAAAGATACTTTCCATAAACATAAATAAGCCTGTAAAAAAAAATTGTACTTTCAAGTAGCCATTTCATGTTGATCCACTCCTTTGATAGAGCTCTGCCAACGGAATCAAGTCGCATTCACATCTTTTAAATCATCTTTTAAATCAACTTCTAGAGTGTCAACAATTTCCATCACCAATTTAGATATTTTTTCCCATTTAATCCATTCATGGACTAGGCTAGACGTCATGGCATATTATAATTCCCAAACTTGAATCATTCAAATTTATAATACATTCTCCTCCATCTTGTTCCCCTTAGCATACAAAGCTATTTTCAAAAGAGGCATTCAGTTTTCCTAGCGTATGAGTGCACCCATACGCCCAATTGCAGTGCCATAGAATGCTTACAGTGCACCCATACGCCCAATTGCAGTGCCATTCAGTTTTCCTAGCGTTTGAGTGCACCCATAAGGTAGATCCATTGCCAAACCCCCAAATCACATTAGTTTACAATGCTTCCTTGGGAATCTTCATTGATAATCAAACAAAATAACTCAACACTACAGTGCGAAACCTTCTTGCTCTATTACGCCCATTATTACATGCACTTTATATTTTTCACCGATGTTAGTTAAATGACATAACATATGACATAAAATATAATGTGAAAATGTCGAAATATACTCAAATGAAAGTTAACATATGCTATGAATATGAATTCTCACATAATTATGACAAATTTTTCAGGGAAATAAAACTGTAGAAGAATATTATGCTCACCAAATTTTAAAAAAATACACGGTATGTAAAGCTTGCAACATATCGTTCGGTGTAAGTGACAATCTCTATATTTGAACTCTTCCCCACGCTCCATTCAATCCATCCCCACAACGCCAAAAGTTTTCTTTGTACACCCCTTCCTTTAGTTCACATAATTTATGTGATAGACTTGAACTCTCTGACGACCTTACTCAGCTCTGTGAGTGTACCAACAACCTCTTTCGTTCCTCTCTCTTAACTATCTTCACTGCCACTTAAAACCAATGACGACAATGAAGCAACAACAATTGTATCCTTTTCTTCTACACCTAAACATTGTAGGGAACATTTCTTTTCTTCTTAACAATAGTACGATTCCTGTAAAATTCATTGGCGTTGAATTTGAACCATCATAACTCTATCTGCATGTGTCTTACTTCTTGCACTCTATCACTCCTCATGTAAGGAAAAAATTACTACATGGTGGAAACACCTTTTCTTCTTGACAATAGTACCTAACGACATTCACACACACGATCCTAAACCTTCGACATCTGGTACTCCTATGTTATAATCTAAAACATGTAGCTTGATGTTTTTGGACTGGAATACCAAATAGAGGATTTCTAAATAAGAAACCCCAAAATCTTTATTGATCTAGTTTATATATAAAATGGTTCTTGATAAAGAGATTTCTCCCCGAGCGCAACATTTTATAGAAAATGGATTAAACAAATTGTTTACAATAAAAAATTAATAAAATGATTTTATATCAAAATAAATATGTGGGTAGTTTCATTGTAAAATCATTCTAAAATACATGCAATTAGAATATGCATTCGTATTATGACATTCAAAATTGAAAATAATTTGATGGGCATATTCAAAAATCCCATACTCATAAGTCACAAAGTTTAAAAATTCCTTAATTCATGCCCTAAAATAGTTCTCTATGGAGTTTAATATATAAAATTACTTCTCATTACAAAACATTTCAGTAAACCAATTCACTAGTGCTTAAATATTAAGTTTTTCAAATACAAGGACTAAACCTTCATGACATAATAAAACAATAATGGATTACATTTTTTAGTCTCATATATGGCTGTAAAATAATCTTTTATCTTTTGACATCATCTTTTTGGAATAGGGAATAAATATTTTTAATTAATGTTTTATTAAATTATAATTAATTATGTTAGGTCATTGGAAAATTTTCTTCCAAGTAGGACTCAATTTATCCTTTTATAAAAGTTATTTAATAAACTTTTATTTCCAAAACTTGAAGATGACTCTCTGAAACAAAGTGGAGTGTGTTTTAATTTTCTCTTGTGTGAAGTTTGTAGGTATGTATCTCAACTTATAACATCGAGAAGTCGAGGATCCAAACCGATTTCCAAATAAGTCATGAAAAGTGAGATGACTCATATTTTAATTTTTCGAAACCTTATGGAAAATTTCAACCATTCAAATTTGTACCATTATATTCCTTGTCAAATTACCTTTCCACTGAGGTATCCCTTTCCCCGATAAGATGTTTCAATCATGCATTATATGAGTTTAATATATAAAATTACTTCTGATTACAAAACGTTTTAGTAAACCAATTGACTAGTGCTTAGATATTAAGTTTTTCAAATACAAGGACTAAACCTTCATGACATAATTAAACAATAATGGATTACATTTTTTAGTCACATATATGGCTATAAAATAATCTTTTATCTTTTGAGATCATCTTTTTGGAATAGGGAATAAACATTTTTAATTAATGTTTTATTAAATTATAATTAATTATGTTAGGTCATTGGAAAATTTTCTTCCAAGTAGGACTCAATTTATTTTTTTATAAAAATTATTTAATAAACGTTTATTTTCAAAAACTGAAGATGACTCTCTGAAACAAAGTGGAGTGTGTTTTAATTTTCTCTTGTGTGAAGTTTGTAGGTATGTATCTCAACTTATAACATCGAGAAGTCGAGGATCCAAACCGATTTCCAAATAAGTCATGAAAAGTGAGATGACTCATATTTTAATTTTTCGAAACCTTATGGAAAATTTCAACCATTCAAATTTGTACCATTATATTCCTTGTCAAATTACCTTTCCACTGAGGTATCCCTTTCCCCGATAAGATGTTTCAATCATGCATTATATGAGTTTAATATATAAAATTACTTCTGATTACAAAACGTTTTAGTAAACCAATTGACTAGTGCTTAGATATTAAGTTTTTCAAATACAAGGACTAAACCTTCATGACATAATTAAACAATAATGGATTACATTTTTTAGTCACATATATGGCTATAAAATAATCTTTTATCTTTTGAGATCATCTTTTTGGAATAGGGAATAAACATTTTTAATTAATGTTTTATTAAATTATAATTAATTATGTTAGGTCATTGGAAAATTTTCTTCCAAGTAGGACTCAATTTATTTTTTTATAAAAATTATTTAATAAACGTTTATTTTCAAAAACTGAAGATGACTCTCTGAAACAAAGTGGAGTGTGTTTTAATTTTCTCTTGTGTGAAGTTTGTAGGTATGTATCTCAACTTATAACATCGGGAAGTCGAGGATCCAAACTGATTTCCAAATAAGTCATGAAAAGTGAGATGACTCATATTTTAATTTTTTGAAACCTTATAGAAAATTTCAACCATTCAAATTTGTACCATTATATTCCTTGTCAAAATACCTTTCCACCGAGGTATCCCTTTCCCCAATAAGATGTTTCAATCATGAGTTATAACATTTGGAAGATCAGTGCTCAGTAGTCGTTGATCTAGTTCATGGATCACTCTCATCCCTCTATCTAATTTCTCCTTTTTTATTCCCACGTTCATTGTGGTGGGTTAAACATATAATATTTGTAATGAATGTGCCTCACATATCATTCGTGTGAAATAAAAGAGCTTATGGAGGTCTTAGCTTAGCTTTCATGCCTTAGAAAATTTCATGACTTAGTAATATTTTTGTTTCCCTGTCATCGTCAAGTTATTGTTGAGTCAACATGTGAATTCCTAACACATCACATCCAATCACTACACATTAGTCAACCTGTGAATGCACACATCACATACAATCACCATTTAGTCACCTTCCATGTGTCACGTGGAGGTGTTCCCATAAATAAAAGAAAAAAAAAATAAGATAAGAGAAATAATATTAAATAAAGTGAAGGATCATTATGTGAATATGGAAAATAAAAATAAAAGAGTAAAGTAAAAAGGGAAATAAGAAAGGGAAATAAAAAATGGAAAATGGAAAAAGAATATGGAAATGGAAAAGGAAAATTAAATAATGGAAATGAAAAATGGAAAAAGAGAAAAGAAAATAAGAAAGGAAAATGGAAAATTATGAAATGAAAGTGGAAATGAAAATGGAAAAGGGATAATTATAGAAATGACTATGTATCGAATACATTAAGTATGGAAATTGTGTGGAAGATGGGAAAAAATTCTAAAGTATGGAGAGTAGAGTAAGGAGAGTAGTGAATAATGAGAGTAGAGTGGAAAGAGAAAAAATACTAAGTATGAAACAAGAAGAGAAGGGATAATAGGGGGATTATTAAAAATCGTTAAGTATGGATATGGATGGAGAATAATGAGATAACAAGTTTGTGAGAAATGAGAAAATGAAGGGGAAAGATGACTATGCATGGAGATGGAGAGAAGATGGAAAGTGTTGGAGGAGGTGAAAGAACGGTAAAATGTAAGATGAAAAAGGACTAAGAGTTGCACAAGGAAGAAGAGGGGAGGGGAAGATGGGCACAACACTTAGAAAAAAATTCATTCTTTGAATGTGTTGTTGGAATCTCTTTGTTAGGCAGTTGGACAAAATTATAAGTATGTTGGGAATACAAACTTGAATTTTGATTCCATAAAATTCATGATGAAGATAAGACTGATGGCTGCAACATGAAATCATGAGCATACACAAATTCCTCGTTCTAATAATTTTTTGATTATTACTCAAAAGAGTGGAAATTCTATGTGATCAAAAATTTTGATCAACAAAAACCAACAACATAGATCCCACGTTAGATGTTGCTCAAGTAAATTCTTATGATCTGATACCACTTGATAATTTCATATTCATAGTAGAAGAAAAAAACATGCATACATTACATTTTTCAAAGCAAGGGTACTAGGAAATATGCTCTCAACCCCCGAAGGAGAAATTTATTATAAAAACATTCCAATGTGTTACATTTTAGTGTACAAATGGTCCCTTATATAATGTAATGTGAACATAAAAACTATTTCATAATTAGATGGTTAGTTCAAACCATATCTATAACTATCTCCACATCTTCCTCCACAATATCTCCATGAATCTCTCAACTCATATCTCCATCCCTAACTCCTCTCATTCTCCCTCATCTCTCACACTCATGTAGAATTATATAATTAATCTACCTATTTTCAAATCCACCATTTAATTTATTAATTATTTATGATCATGAGTAGAATTTATTTCATCATACTCCCCCATTAACCAATCCTTGTGATCCCATTAGGCCATGATCATAATCGGTCTTCTCTGGTCCTCTTTCCATATTTTATCTTCTATGATATTTGTTCTTGTTCCCTCTTCTTCCTTGATCTTATTCATCTCATACCTATAATAGACATTGTTTGTTGAAGTCCATATGAAAATATTATCACCCATCAAAGTACATGGGTCACCAACCACTGTATCAACTAGTTCTATATGAAACTCTCTCTCATACATCGCTCATCAACCATTATTCCATCACATATATACATACATTTAATTTTATTCCCACTACATCACCATAATCATCATCCTCATATGATCTTCACTGAAATAAAAAAACACGCCTAAATTACATTTTTGCAAAGCAAGGGCACTAGAAAATATGTTTTGAAACCCCCAGAGGAATTTTTTTTTTATAAAACAATTCTAGTGTGTTACATTTTAGTGTACACATGGTCTCTTATATAATTTAAGGTGACCGTAAAAGCTATTTCATAATTATCCCCATAAGATCATGAAACCGACTATCCAATCAGGTTGAAGTCATCCAACATACAATACTTGAGTCCAAAGTCTTTAATTCCGTTCAATTATTTTATAACTCATTTTTGAGTAGACCAATGTCCTTCACAATGTTTTTGCATCATCCTAAAAAAAATCCCAAAAACAAATGAAATATCTAGTTTGGTGGTGGTAAGGTAGATACGACTTTCCATAATCTGTCTGTACTTGGTTGCACCCTCAAATTGATTCTATTATGTCAATCCGAGCTTCAAATTTTGTTCCATTGGAGTAGAAGGAGTGTTACACTTAGCCATCCCAACTTGTTCAACAATTATACAATGTAATTCTTTTGGGATATGAATATGTACTTTGGATTTTGAGTCACTTCAATTCCCAAATAGTAGTGAAGACATCCCAAATCTATCATCTCAAAACATTTCTTCAACTCTTTCTTTATGGAAGCAATATATATTTCATTGCTCACTGTTATCAATAGATCATCTACATACACTAGAAGATATACAATTTTTTTTCCAAATTTCATGATCTCTTCCATGTGGTGTCTTCTTCCTTGTTAAGAATCTAAGAATCCAAATTGGTCTATCGGGGGGTATCAAGCATAGTGTAACGGTTACTGCTGGAATTCTATTAGTCTTGGAAATGTCACGACCAATTTCAATCATTTCCCATATGGACTAAGCCACTTAAATGAAAATGAGAGTATTCATAGATCGGTTGAACTCTTTAAGTATCGTAGTAAGAGGAGTCATGGTATTGTAGGATTTATCTTTGCAAACACCTTATTCATCTTATCTCCTACATCCACCATTATTTTACAATTTTTTCTCTTTGTTTTAGAGTTTCTTTTCATTTGTTACTAGTGAAAATGAGGGAGTTCATCTCATTCCACATTTCTCATTCGACATTGCCCAATCTAGTATCCATGTCAAAATCACTTGCTATGAGATATATGGCCTCAAGCATTGAATTCAACCTGATGTCTAGATGCCCAATGACAAGAGTTTTAGTGGCATATATGGTGCCTTCAAAACTGTCAACCTTTTCCATATCCTAATGACGTAAAATATGTGAAATCCATTAAAATTTCTCACAAGGATTGTGATCTCTAGACCTCCAAGCATTCAATAGATGAAGGAATTTGAGTAGAAAGGAGAGAGGGAAGAGATCCATGTCGAAATGTATATGGGAGATGAGGGGGAGTGGATAGATATCTAAAATTTCATGTATGAAAGAGAATCAAAATGGATCCAAACTGAATTAGAATGTAGATAGAGCCAATGGTTTCCTCCACACCTTTAAATGCCAAATATGAGGGTGTATATGGAATACTAATGCATAAAGTGATGAGGAAGGAACAATAATGCTTCATAGTAAGAGTGATAGACCTAGGGGAATATGAATGGTGTTTCAGCACAGGAGGGGAGATAATCATGGAGTTAAAACCTTCTTTCATACCATTACTAGGCTAGATATGCGAAAATAATGAGTAACTTCACACTTGAATTATTTTCATTAACATGATACATTCATAAATTCAATTTGGGATGATGTTTGGTTTCATCTTCCAAGAGGTTTCAATGACTCTTCCTATTCACGTACATTTATCCATGTTTATCCTAAATAATATTTACAATAATATTTATAAAATACCATAATCAATAGGATAAGGTATCCAACAAGATCTATCCCCATTATAGTTGAGATTAAAGTTTTTTTTTTTCAAAATTTTGTGT
>JASDQU010243252.1:146042-156832 GCA_032191745.1 Picea mariana | reverse complement strand
CGAGGAAAAGAGAAAAAAAAAGTCCCCCCCCTCCTTCATTAAATTTTATATATATATATTAAATTATCTCATTTGGTTTAACGCTGTTTTATTTAATAAAATGTATTGAGTTCAAGTCACTCTTTTTCTAAGTTAATTTTTGAAAAATTTCATGCAACCTTGTGTTATCTCATAACTTCAATGCAAAGTGAGTTTCACTTAATTATAAAAGTGAATCACTATAAAATAACTTCAAGATTCTCCTTTTTAAGTTACTTTTTGTATGCAACTTTAATTTATAGAGTAATTTCTTTGTAAAAATGATTGTCACTTACTCTAAAAAACCAAGCCACTTGATAAGTAGCTTATTTGTAAAAGTCAGTTTATTGGCAAAGTTAGATGAGGAGGGGATATTTATTTTAATCAACCACCTCATCTTACATCCATCACCATATGATCCAACAATTACTTTCCACGTCGCACTTTAATTACCATTTATGTATTTTTGAAAACGACATAACTTTCACATCTGAAGTTCACTTTCAATATCATTTTATTTTTAAATTGCCTATTTTTTCAAGGGAGTTCCATCTAGATAATTAGTTTAATATTTTAATCTAGTTTATATACATATTTTATTTAAAAACAAAATAAAATAAATTGTATATGCATTAAGAGAAGTTGTGTTGGAGCAAACAACAGTCATACAAATTCTTCAAAAATGGTTTAGGTAATGTACATAATTCAAATGCTAAGGTTGAAAAATTTGGAGCTCTCTCTAAATTTATTTCCTCTTCATACAAGCTAATTACATATTTATCAAACTCACCTAATAAAAAAATAAATGTAAAAACCATTTACTAATGAGATGACGTAGATTCCTCAATTTCTAGATCCTTGGTTTGCTGGAGAAGTCCTTCCTCAATGTCCATAGATGTTGTGCAATGTTCGTCATTTTCATTGACTATGTTTCCTTCATCAGTATAAGTTGTGCCATGATTGATTGATTCATAGGATGAATGATGCGGGTAAGAAATACAATTCAAGTGTTGTATTTCAGGATCCAATTCATCCATCCTCTCTATCAAAGAGACCAAGGAAAGTTGAAAATCCCCTAATTTTTCTAAAATTTGTTGGAGCATAGAGAAATTGGATTGAGAAATATCCTCATGTTGCTAGATAATTTTTTTAAATTCATTCAAAGAAGGATCCATCCCTATCCACTAAATAAATAAGCCAACAATCCCCCACCCCCAGGGTAACCAATCCCAATTCCAGTAATATAAAACAGAGGAAAAATTGCATGGTGAAAAGAAACCACTCGGAGAAAGAAATAGACAATACTATAACAAGAAGAAAAAGGAAGACAAACTAGGAGAATCCTCAGAAGAGCACTGAATAAGGCCAATATAAAATGGATTCCTCCTTCTGAAGATAGAATCAGGGCCCTCAGAGCTAGCAACCAAAAAAGGTTTGAACCCATTGAATGACCACCTGTCAATGATTGAAACTAAGCCATGTAAACAAACAAACAAACATGGTTACAAACCCTCCTAGAAATCAGAGACTAACGAGCCTTAACGAGAGAAAATAGGACACATAAAAGGATGAAAAGACAAAGATCAAATTGAATGCTCATCCCTTTGAAAAAAATGATAAATTGTGCAAGGATATTTACACAATAATCGAAGAGACGATCCATCACCATATTTCCTCATGAAAAAAGAGGGGGGATCATATATGTTATGGGAAAACCCCCCCTTAACCCATTTAAACTTATAACACCTCAATCCAAACATATTCCCAACTTTTCCAATTGATTTGCAAGGGCATTGAGTTCCATCCTGACATGTAATATTTTGATCTCAAAAAACCCTTCAATGATATATAGAGTGCGGGAAATAATTTCATTCAAAAAATTTCTTCCATACTAGGTTTTCTTATTTATCGCACAAACAAACCTCATAGAGTCCCCAAATACCACAGTTTTGGAGACATTTCTCTCTTTTTCTATGCACACTCCTTCATATAAAGAAAAATATTTTATAGCATTGATTGATACCATCCCAAGTCCCCAACCATAAGGGGCTATGATAATTACTTCGGGATAAATAAGACTCCACCCCCGCACGTGCCACCCCATATTACCTACATATCTTAATATGTCTAATCCAAAAGATATTTTTATTACAAATAGAAAATACTTCTCAAGGAAATCCCATATGAAGAATGTACTAAGAAGTAAATAAATATACTATATTACCTTGGTAAAATAACAAGCCTCCACTTATGCCCAAAGCAAATCCAAATGGGATAGTAAAAATTATGAAGAAGCTGGATTAATTGGAATGTCCATATCTCTTGATTTATGGTTTCACCATCAAGAAATTAATGAACTAGCTAAAGCTTGGGATAATATAGAAGACATATTTGCTAAAAACAGTGTGATTTGATCCTACCATATTTAAAATCAGTTAATGAATTCAAATCCCACTTGTTTCCCTTGCATTGAATATTATTTATCTAAGCTTAAAAAACTTAGAATTTTAATTAAAGAATGTAAAATAAATATGAAAGATGACCGATGCGTATATGTTATTCCTGGTAATCTTGGTAGTTCATATTTTGTATTTGTATCTACCTTTTATGGTACAAGAGAATCTCTAGGGGACTCTTATCAAGATCCCACTATTGATTCTTTTTTTTATTCTTTGATTAGAGAGCAATATATGCTCTTTCATCTTGGAGTGATCAACAATACAAGTACATATAACAAAGCCTTTGTGTCACAAAAAAATTTGAAAATCAAGCATCCAAAGAAGTAACATCATTGAAACAACAAGCAAAACAAGGGTCCCAAACCCTCTCATACAACTTCTACTCCAAATGGTGACAAATAGCCAAAATCAAAAAGTAAGAACACTGACAAGCATTGCAAGTTTTGTGGGTGTTATTGTCATATAGAGTCTATTTTTTTTAAAAGGATTGAGTCATTATAAGAAATAATGAATAAGAAAAACATCAATCTTGATTCTCTGGTTAGGAACCCAACCTTCCTAACCCCTCACATAGGTAGAATAATACATTTTCCATGTAATAAAGGTTGACATTAGTTAATAATGCCTATTTAATAATGTGAACAAGTCTAATGTAAAAAGACTTAATAGAATCTTCCACTTCTAGAAATATCGTCCTCTAGAATGTTCTTTAGAATATAGAGTTAGTATAAATAGAAGTAGAATTCATGAGAATTTTTTTTCTTAAGAATTATAGTAATAGAGCTCTACTTTGGTGAAGGTTCCCCCCTTGAAGGGGAAAGTGAACTTCACTTTCTATCAATAATGGTATCATTGTTGGTGTTTTTATTCTTTCTATTTTGTTGTTCCATTGGTATATGATGCAATATTTATGTTTTCGCTTATTATAGTACATATGGTACCTTATATCTTCTTCTTATAACTCTCCTTATTAGAGATGCACTTTATTCTTATGGTTTGTCCTTTAATGAAACATCTATTTCTTCTTTGAATGAGTGGATTAATGATTATGGAGCATCTTATCATATGGATAAGCATAATAATATTTTTTCTTCTCTTAATAAATGTAACACTAAACAAATATTTATTTGTGATGACCGATCTCTTAGAGTTGTAGGGTCTGCAATAGTTTAGGTATATAATAGCCATTTCAATGATGTATTATGTTTTATAAGTATTTAATGTAACATTGTATGAATATATCATATCATTCATTCAGGTAGAGATAGAAAAAATAGAGTTTTCAACTCACCAAGTTGTAATCAAGGATTGAAAATATTATGAGGTTTCTCTAGCTACCAGAATTATTAATGATATTACCAGGTTGCATAAATTTGAAAAGTTTGGATCACCAAATTTTCCATCAATTTTTATTGGTCATAGCGATGAATTGAGAAAAATTTTACATGAATGGTTTGGGCATCTAAACTATCACTCATTTCATCCACTATGTAATAAAAATATGGTGATTGATCTTCCTCTCATTCCTTCTAGAGATGATATTTTCACCGTCGGTATTATCAGGAAATGTCATTGGCATAGTTTTTACAAATGTGCATTTTAGAATGCCTTGGCCCCCGGGAAGCTTGTTCATATTGATTTGTGTGGAACGCTTCCTTCTCCTTTTTTCTTTGGGGTAATTTTTAAATTTAATTTATGACTTCTCCAAAAGCTCTTCGGTTTATTTTTTTAAACTTGAGAGTGAAGTTTTGGACATTCTTTTGGCCTACAAGGCCCTTGTGGAAAAATAATTTGGACATCAACTTCAAAGGTTAAGAGAAAATAATGGAAGTGAATATGTTAACAAAAAGCTCGCAGCTTACTGCACTACACAGGTAATTCAAATGCAACATATTTTTCCATATGCACTACAACAAAATAATATTGTTGACAGAAATAATATCACATTAAAGGAAACAAAAAATTATATGACTCTGTTTAAGATTTTAAGTCTTCATTATCGGTTGGACACCATTAATTGTGATAAATTAATAGTAAATAACACTACCAAAAAGGATTTAAAAAACATAACATCATAATAATCATATATTAAAATTAAATCGAATGTAAACCATTTCTATGTGTATGGTAGTGAAGCATGGTTGCACATTCCTGATGAGAAACGTAAATCATTATAGCCTAAAATTGATCAGTGTATTTTTGTTCGATATTATGAATATGTCAAAGGTTATAAACTTATTACACCTGATCCCAATGAAATAATTATTAGGAGATATGTTAATTTTGATGAAAATATCTTACCTTGTGAGCCTAATTTAGTGTTTGTTCCATTTTTTGCCTATGAGACATCTTCTTCATTTGTTCCATATTTTGGTCCTATTATGGTTTCTTATTCAAAAGATGATATTAGGGATGAAAATACACCTCCCCCTACTCACCTTCCTCCAGATGAGGCCATTGAACATGAACCTACACCATAAGCACGACTTCCCATATCGGTCCATTCAACAGGAGAATAAAATAGTGATCTTCCGAGTTATCCTTTAGATCAATGTCACACACATAAGAAAATAGTGATCTTTCCAGTGATCCTTCATATCGATCTCACACACATTCATAGTTCCATTTATTCTCCTTAGCTCAAGTGTCAAAGATCCATGGTCCATATGCATTTGCAAAACATTTTTTCATCCATATTGAGAGAAAGCAATAAATGGATAATAGCATTCCTTAACAGAGAATGGTACTTGGGATCTTGTACCACTTCTGAATGGAAGATTTTTTTTATATATAAATGGGTGTATAGAAATAAGTATGCATCATGTGGAGGTGTTGAAAGACATAAGACCAAGTTAGTTTCTAAAGGATTAACTCAAGTTGAAGGAGTTAACTACAATGAAACATTTCCCCTGTAGAAAAAATGAATTCCATCCACCATGTTCTATCCCTTGCTAGCTCGCATAGATTTGAGGTCCATCGAATGAATGTTAATTACATCTATTGCATGGGAATGTAGAAGAGGAAATATACATGGAACAAGATCTTGGATATTTATATAATGAATCCAACCTTGTATGCCACTGTAAGAAATTTTTCTATTGTCTAAAGAAATATCCTCAAGCTTGGTATGCTAAAATGGATATATTTTTTTTTACACCAAATATTATTCTTGTTGGATATATTAGGCACCAAAATAATATTTTTTTTCCTAGGTTGATTATTTTATGTTTAGGGCACCCCTGGTCAAAGATATTCTACCCTATTGAAAATATTCTCCCGTAGATGAGGGAACCACACCCTCTTCATTCATTACCTAGTTGCACTTCAGTTAGACTAGTGGAGTAGAGTCTTTCATTGAAACCTCAGAATTATCACCAAGTGTTTGATACTCACCTTGCGATCATCAACAAGAGGGTTCAGTTGCCTTGGTATCATCACCAAGAAGGTTCAACACATGTTCATTCATGAGATTCTCCTCACTTCACTTGTGATTATCCAATTAACTGATGAGTACATGGCCAATTAACTAGGACTGGGTGGAAGTTCACTCGTGTGTCTATTAGTGTGTTTTCACATCTCTCTATATCACTACTATGATGCATTAGTTTATTCATGTAGAGTATATAAAGTTTATTTTTTCATTCTCTCCTTTGGTTAATATAATTATTTATTCTTTCTCTCCATCTCTTCTCTCTCTCTCTCTCTCTCTCTCTCTCTCTCTCTCTCTCTCTCTCTCTGAACTTTGCAAGCTTTGTGTGAATTGTTTCTATCTATATTCTCTATGTAGATTTCGACCAAATTTTACATGGTATCAAATCACATAGGTTTCTAGGAAGAATGCACAGAAGCACTCATTTGTAGGTAAAAAATATTGAATAAGACATAAAGAATGGAATTTTCACGGTAAGATTTCTTACACCATACAATTAATCTAATTGGAAGTTGAAGATCCTTCTTATTCTCATAGGAAGAGTTTTATATTGAATAAAGATGGAAATAGAAATTAAAACCACATCAGTAATCGAGAAATAAAAATAATTCCACCACATGAATGAGGCCTATAATCTCACTTTCATGTCCATATCTCCTGTATTATTATTTCATATTGAATCTTCCACAACTGCAAACAAGGTTTGGAAAAACTTGGAAGGTCTCTTTGGAAAACATGATGATATTCGAAGACACATTCTCGAGATTGAGTTAAATTCTTTAGATCAAATAATTTTTGAGAATATCCATGACTTCTTCATGAAATTCAAATTGTTATTGCTTTAATTAAAAGGATGTAGGATCAATAAATTAAAGCAAGAAAATTGCATCAAAATGGGATCAAAGAAGAGCTCCAAAGTGCCTGCACTTGTTTTGCATGAGAGAAAAAATTCCAACTTGAAATCAAATAGAAAGAAAAGGAAAGAAGGATCCATATCGAAGAAAAGGGGGCAACTTAAAACCTTCTAATGACTCTTCCAACTCAAAAGAAAGAACGGAAAGAAAGAGAAGATAAAGTAAAATTATTGCAATCTTTGTTACCATCATGAATCCACATGCATGAATAAACCATACAATTTATGGAATAAACACTCTAACAGAACAATATTGGGGGATTTATTGCGGAGAATGCCAAGATGAAACACATAGACAAAGCATTGGAAAACAAAGGTAATGTGCATGCTTTAATTGCAATTAGTTCTTATCCCAATGCATGGATTATCGATTCATGAGAATATCACCACATGGAATCCATAAAATATGCCCTTTCATATTTAACTACATGCACAGATCCCCCAATTCCCATGGGTGATGAATCCCTAATGGAAGTCATTGGAAAAGGGAGATTAGATATCCAAATTAGAAGTTTCGAGAATGTCTTTCACATTCTGAAACTGTGCATAAATATATTCTCCATATACCAAATAACACATACAATCACATTGAAAAGGTTGGAGTTCAAAATAGATTTCATGATCATACATGGCATCCAATACAACTCCAAGATTGTTGTTGGTGAGGTAAATCATTGTTCTAGGTTGTACACATTTTCCAAATTTATTACTAAATATGATTCCACATTGTGAATAACTCATGACAATAATGGTAGTATACTTTGGAACCAATTATTTGGTCACCTAAATTTTAGGTACATGCAACAACTAAACAAATAGGGAATGGTCAAAGGCTTGTTGGACACACATTTTCTGAAGGAATTTGTTAGGGATGTGTACCTGGAAAACATCCGCAAGAGGAATTTGAGAAAGAGAAGGATTGGAGGACCTACTCTTTCTTGGATCTTCTTCAGAGTGACCTCATGGGTTATTTCCCTCATCCTTAAATCAAGAAGGATAATTGTGTGTTGACCTTTACTATTGATTACTCAAGACACAGTTGGGTATATTTTCTCAGGCAAAAATATGAAGTATTTGAGCATCTCAAGGATTTTAAAGCGCATGAAGAAAAGTAGTCCATGAAGATGATAAAGATACTTCAAAGAGATAATGGGGGGGAGTATCTAAGAAATTATATACATAATATGTGTGATAAGGTAGGTATACAGTTACATCATACATTTTTGTATGCTCTCCAACAAAATGAGGTAGCTGAGAGGAAGAACCAATCTTTCAATGAGATGGCTAGTTGCATGTTGCATGAAAGGTCCCTTCACTCCAAATTTTGTGTTGAAGCATTCAACTATGCCACATGAATATAGAAAATATATCCTCATAGATCTCTGAAGGTTGAGGCACCTTTTGAATCCTGGAAAAGAATCAAGACAAAAGTCACCCACTTCTAAACATTTTTATCATGCACATGGCCCTGTACTTTCAGAAAAGAGGATGGAATCAGATACTTAAAGAACAACATGCACATTTTTTAGTTATCCAAAAGGTATGAAGAAATAGATAATGGTATATCATTCAATGGATAAGATCACCATTGAGAGGAGTGTCCAGTTTCAATAAAGTCACATGCATGCACCTCAAGAGCCACATGTAGAGTATTTTGTTCTTCCTCTTGTTACATACATATGAGATGATTCATCCTCCCATTTAGATGATATTTTATATATTATTTCATAATAATATTCAAAATATTATGAGCATGCATGTGAAGATTCATATCAAATAACCAAACAGGCTTAATCCACCCAAAAGGAAGTAGGTGACCTTGTGGGGGATCCAATGGATCCGAGGAGGGTGAGATCCCAATTGGAGTAGGAACTACATGAAATTACATCTATAGAAATAGTAATTCCCATGAATTTATACATGTTTATAGCTTCAACATGTCATACATATGCATAGTATAAAGGAAATCCTTTCTGGGAGGTAGCTATGACTTAGGAGTAGAACTCCCTCATCGAGAACCAGACTTGGGACTTGGTTCGGCTTCCATGATATTAGAAGCTTATTATATAAAAATGGTTCTATAGGATGAATAAATAAGAAAATGGAAATGTGAGTAGGTACAAGAAATGATTTATTGCCAAAGTATTTTGGCAAGTGCATGGGATTGATCATGATGATACATTTTCTCTAGTAGGAAATATTGACTCCATCTAGTTGGCATTTTCGATTGTAACATCTAGGGGGTGGGAATTTAACCAAATTGATGTAATTAATCCCTTTCTTCATGGTGATATATCATTGATGTAGAGAATCTATTTCTTCAAGTTATGTTTTCAATATTGGTTTCATAAAGTTTATCACTTGGGATTGTAAGAGAAAATAAGCAATTTCTCTTTATCCAATAGAAGAAAAGTATTGAGAAATGGTTAATGCAAGTTCAGAATCCTTGTGTATTTGCAAGATCCTTTTAAATTTTGGATTCCATCATAAACAGATTACGACACTTTAGTGTCATAATTAGAGTGTAATCAAGATCACCAAATATCTAGTTCAAAATAAATGCAACAAACACATTGAGCTCAAAATGAAATTCTTCACAAAGCTCATTCATGATCGAGTTATTGAAGTATTACTTTTCCCTGCAAAAGATCAAATAAAATAAAGTTTCTTATATAAGTAAATTTTTTCAAACTTTGATCTATATTAGGAGATCAATAAGTTGTGATTAATGGGGGATAAGCTCTAATTCCTTCACCCTTCTCCTATTTTGTCACCTTTGTAAATCCTTCAATCCTATCCCAAGTTGTTCTGAAGGAGAAATTTTATGGTATTTGGACACTCTGTAGTTAGATAGGATCAAATTGGTCAAATGTGTCTTTAGTTAAAAGTTTGTTTCTTTACTATGCAATAGTATGCATTTGTAGTTATCTAATATGATGTTTAGGATATGTTCTAGACATAGAGTGATTTGACTGCTCATATTATCCTCAATATTAATGTTTATATTGATATGTGTCTTAACACTCAATTGATCCATGATTGGCTATATTAATCCTCGATATTAATGACTATATTATCTATTTAAAGAGTGTATTTTTATTTTTCATTAATATGATATATCAATTGGCGATGTCGGTTGAGGTTATAGATTGCTTCGCTCTTCAAGTGTTTTAAGTATGTAAAAAAAATGTTGTCATTTTTTATCTAGTTTTCGAAACCATTTCTTAAGGTGTTTTTCATGTGTAACAATACCATGTTTTCTCAAACAAAAATAAAGAAATTATCGTATATTGATATTAAATTTGGATTTTTAACAATAATAGGCATTTATAAACATTAAATAAACCAACATACATTCATATTAAATTTATATCTAGATCACCCCAAAGTTGTTGGAACAATATAAGATGATTTGAAAATTCTAAAAAAAATTATTGCATATCTAAATAAACAACAGTATTAAAGAAACTATAGTATATTGATATTAAATTTAGATCTTTTACAACCATGTAAATCTATGAATAGTAAATAAACTAGGGTACATCACACAAGAGTTGAAGAAATAGTGTAAAATAATGTGAGAAGCTTATAGTTTGGTTTCCAGAATACTATAATTAATTTTGTTTCCATTAAATATAAAAAATACAATTTTTTTCATAAAAATTTGAGGGTGCTATATACATCCTTACGGATTAAAAGAAATTGTAAAATATCAAGTTATAATATATCTAGATAAACAACAAAAAGAAATATACTATAGTATATTGATGTTAAATTTAAATATATTACAACCATATACATTTGTAAATATTAAATAAATTATTCTAAATTCATATTAAATTTAAATCTAACTCTACATCGTCACTAAAAGTTTACATTTTAGTGTCTAAAATAACTCTACAAAAATATAAATTTGTATCAAAAAATAACAAGTCCATATACACATCCCTAAGCATAAAAAAAAAAAAAA
>JASDQU010243252.1:119512-145970 GCA_032191745.1 Picea mariana | reverse complement strand
AATGTTAAAAAATAGATATCTAAATAAACAACAACCATAAATAAACTATCATAAATAAACTATGGTATAATGATATTAAATTTAAATATTTTACAACCATGTAGATTCATAAATAGTAATTAAAATATCATAATTTCATACTAAATTTAGATCTAAAGATGATTTGAAAACATTACATTTTGGTTTTTGGAATATAAAGATTAATTGTGCTTTCATCAACTGTAAAATACTATATTTATTTGTGTAAAAATAAACAAGGTGTTATGTATATCTATAGAATAAAAAATAAAAAAACAACTAGTTAGAAAAAAGAGTTAAATAATAATAATCTAATTTTTAAAAGAAAAAAAGTTAGTGGTACTAAAACAATCTACAAGGTAGGTTTTCTCTCAGAAATTATGTCATACCTGCAACTTTCATCATGGAAGCAATTGGAGGAGGGCTCTTTGCTCCCTCCTATAGTGAGGCTCTAACTGGAAACAATTGTGAGGTGGACAATCATAATTATAAACACATTTGAATGAAAAACAAGTCCAAGGAAACATGGGGAGTGGTAGGAGTAGGAAAAGACCCGAGGGATAAACCAAATCTACGGGCCTATCCCTGAACCAAGAAATCGGTAGAAAGAAGGGATTAAGGAGATGTATCCTGAAGATGGATGAAGTTCCACAATATGATATCACATCCAACCGAACAACTAAATATTTCCAATACATGCAATATCACACTATCATCGACAATTTTATGGGAATATGGTCGTCAGAGAAGGCCCTATAATGATGGATTCAGACCCCTTGGAAGCCAAAAGGGGAGATCAAGCTCAAACTAGGACCTAAGGGATTTTTCACTGCAATATTTGCCATCTTGCAAAATAAGCATATAGTATTTGAAAATGAGGCATGCTTCCTCAATTTGGAAGGACTATACTTGTGGCTTTAGTTAGAAAATCTCAACCTATAAAATGAATACCTTGTTGTCTCCCCAGTTTGGATCTGACTCTATTCTCTACCATAATAATTTTGGGAGAAGGAAATTTTAGAAGCCATAAAAAATGCCTTGGGGTCCTTTTTTAAATTATAGAAGTTATAAAAAAGGTTGATACACCTATTATGCATGGATATGTGTCTATCTAAATGTCTCTCAAGAACTCCCATAGTCCATCCCCTTGCGTTATCAAGACTTAGAATGGACACAACCCTTAGATCATGGGCACATTCCATTTCACCACAAAAAATGTCACGAGCATGGTCATTTATTCAGGGATTTACCTCTAAACAAACAACAACATAGTCTGAAGAACAATCGAGCAAAAGACAGAGAGGGATTTGAAGAAGTGCATTCCATAAGGTGTAATGCATGAAAATCGACTACCCTTCCCAACCAGATAAACATCCCTACCAAAAATGAGTTCTAAACCCTCTAGACTACACAAGATGAACCTAAAAAGGATAAAAATCCAATCGTATAAGATGAACAACTCCCAGAGGCATCCCAAAGCATGAATGCAGTACAAGAAGAACCAACGAAACACAAGAAAATCATGGGGAACCAAGATAAGGAGGCCAAATATCCATAAATTGAAATGATAAAGGAAGGAGAGGAAAATGGTGAATCAGAGGATGGAAGGGAAATGGAGATGACAAAACTTGACCTACAATATTTGGCGGTGACCTGAAGGAAACAAGACCCCAAATCCATCTTGGAACAACGTATTGAAATGGTCGAGAATCCCTCACGAGAAGAAAATATTGGCACTCTACACAACAAAAAGGTAATCCCTCTTCCTCCTCTTTAGTTCTTGGAGTTAAAGCTAATTATTCTAAATATACAACCAAACTACCCAAGGAGGAAAATAAAGAAGGTAGAATAAGTAACAAACAACTCCTCCAAGGACTAGGTGAGATTCTAGTTAATTCAGGAAGGATTACCTGTATGATTGACATGTTTCCCCTCAACCCCAATTGTTTCATTAAGATACTATCCTAGAATACTAGAGGTCTAAACAGTTAAAAGAAACATTGAACGATGAAGAAACTCATTGCAAAGAAAAATCCCACTGTGATCTTTTTACATGAAACCAAATTCCCAAGTAACCTCCTTAACACTCTTTCTTCTAAATTTTTGAAACAATCCCAATTCATAGCCACTGATGCTCAAGGCGGCACAGTAAGAATCACCATCATGTGGAACCCTGTTGAAATCACTTTGACCTCCTTCTTTTCCTCCTCAAGAACACTATATTTCCACTTTCGAATCATTGGAATGACTTCCTGAGTTTTCATCACCAATGTTTATGACCCACCCTTTGTCCCCACAAAACACCTCTTTCTCAAATCTATCCAAAACCTAAAAAATATCATTGGGGATAATCCGTAGATCATAGGAGGGGATTTCAACATCATTAATTCCCTTCAAAAAAAGAGGAGGCATTCATCCATTAGATCAAGACTCTCTTAATATTAAGGAAATCATCAACAATATCAAATTAATTGATCTATCCTCATCCAAGTTTTCTCAAGGATAGATTGGTTTCTTATCTCAAACTCTGTACCTTTAATCGACCTCTATATTGAATCCTCTAATCTCCCATGTACTGGCTTTGATCACCCCACTAGACCCTTCATATTTGAATCTTTTTTATAGAACACCCCATTGTCGTGGAAAGCATTAACAACTGGTGGCATGAAATGCAACACTTCCAGGGAATGCCATTGTACTATTTCCAATAACGCTTGAAATACATTAAACAAAAACTCAATAAATGGAACAACAAGATCTTTGGAAACATACTTAAGTAGAAAAGTAAGCTAGAAAAAAAATGGAGCAACTTCAACAACAAATCATCTAAAAATGGTGCAGTGAACACCTATGCACAAAGGAAATTTATTTGCAAATTCAAATAGATATCTGAGACAAATAGGAAGACATTATATGTAAACAAAAATATCATGTGCATTGGATCAAAAAAGGAGAATGTAACATAAAATTATTCCTCGGATCCACCATCCACAAATGACAATACAACTACATAGCCTCCATAAAAAAATATCAAGGACATCAGCTAACATAGCATGTAGAGATATAGCAAGAATTGGTTAGCTACTTCACAAACCTATGCACAGAAACACAACTAGATCGAAGATAATCCATCAATAAAATAGGAAGTAACATTCCAAGTTTGGTGTCCCAAGAACAAAACGATTCTCTATTAAGACTGACTACCATTAAAGAGATAGATCAAGTAGTATTTTAAATTCCCAAAGGGAAATATCTAGGGTTAGATGGTTTCATAACTAACTTCTTTCAAGCTCATTGGCCCATCATCAAGTACAATATGTTGGATCTGGTATAATATTCTTATTGATTATCCCAATTCCTAACTAACCTAAATGAAACCTTCCTAGATCTTATCCCAAAGAAGAAAATAAGATGATCCTAGAAAAGTTATACCAATTTCCCTTTGCAATGTAGTATATAAAATAATTACAAAATTAATTGTATACAAACTCAATCTTATCCTCCCACACCTCATTTCCTAGGAATAAATAGATTATATGGAAGGACATCAAATCCTGGATGGTGTCATTCTAGCACATCAAATGATCCACTCCTTTTAAACCAACAAAATGGTGGGCATGTTAATCAAGTTGGACATGTCCAAATCCTTTCATAAATTATGTTGGCAATACATACGTCACACTCTCCTTGCCTTTTGATTCTCTGCTCACTGGGTTAACTAGATTATGTCCCTCCACTCCACTTCTTTCTTTTCAATTTTGGTCAATGGTTCCCCTTCTTTCTCTTTCTCTCCCTCTCATGGAAGTTGACAAGGTGATCTTCTTTCCCCCTTCCTCTTTATTCTCATGGTGCAAGGATTAGGTAGGTCTCTCAAAGCCAAAGTCTCTCAAAATAATATCAAAGGAATTTACCTTCACGAAGATGATCTATTTTTTTCTCATCAAAAATTTGTCAATGACACAATTCTAATGGAAAACCCAACTATTTAGGAAGTGTTGGAAATCAAGCAGGTGCTAGAGGACTTTATATAAGCCTCATGAACAACCATCAACAAAGGTAAGTCACAAATCTCTTTCTTTAACATTCACATTCCCATTAAAAAAAATATTTCTATAATGTTAGTATTTCAACACAATGTTTTTCCATCCAAGTACCTTGGTTCCCCACTAACATAAAATGATTTAAGAAATTTTACATGGGAACATCTACTGGTCAAGATGGAGAGGAATCTAGTAAACTAGAATTTTCACTCCTTCAATATTCCAAGTTGTCTTGTTATGTTAAACTTAATCTCACAAGAAATGCCTCTTTATCTCTTCTCAACATTGGAGGCCCCCAAATCCTTCCTATAAGGGGAGAAGAATAGGAAAAGAAATGTGCCCTTGTGATACCCTGTTTTTGAGTCTCTAGATTAATAATGTATTTCATTTATTTGAAAGGGGTCAGAGTTCCTAGGAAATGTAATACTTTGAACATTGAAAATAAAGAAATACATCATTGATTGCAAGAAATAAAGGACAAGACTTATAGGGGGCTATGATTTCACGAGAGAGGGGGAAGATGAGAGGATAAGCCTTTACATTTTTTAAATTACTTTTATTTTAACCGCCTTGGAATTTTAAAGAGAAAGAGGGGGTTATGTCAAATTCTTCGGGGAAGGAAACAATATTGATATTTAAAAAAATTTCTTGATTGTCTTTGGGGTTGGCCATCCATTCTCACTGAAATAATTTTTGGTAGTTATTCCTCTTTGATTCACTCTTCTTTCTCATTTTTGTTCTTGCATGGGAAAGGAAAACGAATTGTTGAATGTAAGACGCCATGGTTGAATTGATTTAGGAATTATTGGTGTATCCTAGCCATGAATTGATGCTTGTATGCCTAGATGCATTGGAATGTTGATAAAACTTGTTCAAAATTGTGAATCCTGAGAGTTCATGTAACGTCTGTCATTACCAACAACCTAAAAAAAATTCTCCAATAGCACAGGGTAACATAAGCATCCCCAAGTTGAGTCGCATTAAAAAAAAATTGTTCATCTGATACCAATTATAACAATGAAAATCATTTGTAGAAACAAACTACATGTGCAACTATTCTTGTGTCACACACAAGGTCTACTCCCATTTCCACATGCATAATTGTTTCCCTATGTGCGCGATGATTCAAGCCTCACCTCATAATCCCATTCCCATTACTATTAAAATTGACTAACATGAAAAATTTATTAATCACCATGCCGTGCATATGCAATAGTTATGTAGAACTAACAATAACATGCAAAACCATGCATAATTATGTAACATTTCAACAAACATAAATTACGTACACATAAACAAGATTAACAATATCTAAACACACATAGAAGAACACTCATTTTTTTTATAATTCAACAACTACGTGTAGACCTCAGAAATTCCTCCTAGCCATAGAATTTTATATTCATATACTCTCAACAATAGGTCACCCCCAAGTCGGGGCCATGAATCGACTAGGGAAAAGGACTCTATGCCAAACTAAGGTCTGACGCAAAACATAAAACAACAGTCTCAGGTGGCAACTCTAGCAACAATTCTCAACTCACTGCCTCTCGTTCCCAACATCTTGTCCCACCTAAGGAAATTTAACCCCTTCTCTTCTCAATATTCCTTCAGGATGTCCCACTTCCCTTCTAAGGATTTATAAACAAGCCAAAGAAGAAGTTTTAGAGCTCTATAGCAGTTAGAGCATAAGGTTTCTCAAGGAGTTACAACACCCACTAGCCCACACATACAAAAAATTATTCCCAACAACTCTCTCACCCATAGAGAATGTTCCATAGGCCTAAAAAAATACTTATTCAACCCAAAAAACCAGGGATTTATTGGGTACTATTCAACTCCAACTTCTTCTTACACTCTTGATCTAGGTGGATATTGGTGGCCACCCACCTATTCCAACTGGCTCCACATATCTGTTTTTGTTCAACACATTCTTCTGTACTACTTTGTAATTGTGGGTTCTACACTTTTGAGGTTGTATGAAGCCCCACACATCCTCTAGGTGGATACTACTAGCCTCTCTCCTAATTCAACTCGCTTATTTTGTATGTTTTCATGTCAACACATCTTGTTGTACTTCCAGGGCCGTTTTGGGGCCCTAAACATTTCTTTTTTGTCTCACCACATTCAAACTTTAGATGGAGTTATATATTAATGGTGTAATTTGTAGTTCTCTAAAATACCTTTCCAACTAGCTATCACACGCCTAAAACTAAGGTCGTATGCAAAAGTTACAGCCCTAGGAAGTTGAGGTACCAAATTACACCAACTTACCTATAGGGCCCACATGACTTTTGGCGTTTCACCTTCTAGGATTAGGTTTTTGGATGTCTAGGGTTTTGGCATTCTATAGTATAAAAAATTCCTATGGAGCCTCATTGTAATCCATTATTCTTAGACATATGCACATAGAAGCCACATCTCTCCTCAGAGATAGCTACACAATTCGAGCAAGTTTCTAGTTATGTAGTTTTACAGTTTCAGCCTATTTCATTATTTAATAGAAGCTATTGTTCACTGGATATTTTTTTTATTCTCCATATCTCTGTGTTTATTGTACTCAGTCTTTTAATTAGTTCATTCCTCTCCTAAATCTAGATCAGTGGTATTAGAGCGGTCTTCTCTTCATTTATTTTTCTTTGTGCATGTCCTCGACAAGATCTGGGTACAAGAAGTTGGGAAACGAACCAATCGAGCCATTACTAGATAATTCACGTCGAGCCCGAAAACAACCTATGGGGGATGAAAAGGAAGATGATGGAGTAATAGATCCTATTAAAATGTTTCCTGAGGAAGCCCTCACTCGAGAAAGGAATGAAATGATGGAAAACTCTGCACAGATCCTTCGATGACTACCCACAGAAGAAGAATTTTCATCAAGCGACCATACATCCCCCTTTAAAGTACATGTAAATTTTTATATTTCGTTATTGGAAGGACTTATAGATGCAGATACTGTAGATAAATTGTTGAATCTGCTCGAATGATATTTTTTAGTCGACAATTTTTCTAATAGGGAAAAGATCACTTTTTCACTCCTCAAGGTCGTTCCCCATGTTAAAGAATGGTGGGATACTTACTCTGAGAAAAGGGTTGTGGAGGAATATACAATGTTTTTTGTGGCCCCTACATGGGATTCATTATGGGACACCATTAAATAACAATATGAACCTATTGGAAGTTATGAGGACCAGTACACTAGATGGACCACCCTATGTCAAGAATGGGATTAGACAATATCAGATTTCACCAATATTTTCCATACCCTACACACCAAATTGGGCATCAAAGACTCTGAGTGCCATCCAGTGCTAAAATATCGTGGTTTTTTGCATAGATATATTCAAACAAAAATGGAGTTCCTAGACATCGCCTATTTGGGCACAGTTTATAGATACATTGTCAAGATTGAGAAGAAATTTAAGAAGAAACAATGAGAGTTTGGATCTGCAAACCCCTCACAGCTGAAGTAGGGAAAAGGCATCCCCAAACCACACAACAAGGGACCAAGTCAAGATTATTTCCCTAAGGACAAACAATTCAAGCTACAACACAAGAAGGGCAATGAAAAGATGAAGAAGGACATGGGAAAATGCTGTGAGTACCATAAAAGTCCTTGGCACAACACCGAAGAATGTCACTCCAAACAATCCCTCATGGACAAGCTTAAGGCTTCTAAGTTAGAGGCCAATTTGGATTGTGAGTCAAATCCTAAAGGAGGAAGTTGATTATCGATGTTGAACCCACTGCCACTATCTCTACCACCAAAGTTCGGCCGAGCAAACCAAAAGAACCAGAGAAAGGGGAACACCACTTTCACTCATAGATGTGGTTCAAGGGGGCTTTGATTCATTTCATTATCAACATCGGGAGTCAGAATACAATGATTTTAGTAGAGTTCATCAAGTGGTTGTACCTACCAATGACACCCCACCCGCAATCCTACACCATCAGCTCACTTCACTAAGGAAGAGATCTTCATGTCAGCCAATAGTGTCGCCTTCCATATGACATAAATCCTTTCAAAGATGAGGTACTGTGTGATATTTCTCCCCTTGAATTTTGTGGTGTTCTTTTAGGACAACCATATTTTTGGAAGAGTCATGTTATGTATGATTCTAGACCCTGTAGTGTTATTATTATTTTGTGTAGACAATTGTATAGGGTCCCAGAGGTAGCATCGCCTACTGCTATTTCTTTAATATCTACTAAGAAATGAAGTAAGGTCATTTCAAAGACCAAGAAGTTTTTCTTATTTGTGATCCATGCTCACAGTAAGCAGAAGGTCGCTACCACATCCGTGGCCTATATACAACACCTCTCTTTGTAGCAGAAGAAAGTGGAGGAGATCATGGAAGAATATAGAGACATCTTATCCTCACCTATAGGGGTACCAACACACTCCCAAGCCAAGCATCTAGTTGATTTGACCCTTAGTGCACCTCTACCTAATGGACCAGTCTATCGGTGCTCATTGATGGAGAATGACAAAATTAGACATCAAATATGAGATATTCTTCAAAAGGGGCACATCATGCCCATGTCCTCCCCTTGTGGAAGCCCAATTATACTGGTGCAGAAGAAGGATGGGACTTGGAGACTCTACATTGATTACATAGCCTTAAACAAAATCACATTCAAGAACCACCACCCCATTCCTAGGATTGATGAACTTCTTGACCAACTCAAGGTGGAAACATTCTTCAACAATATTGACCTAAAGTATGGCTACCACCAGGTTCCCATCGAACCAACTGATGTATGGAAGACAACCTTTAAGTCTAAAGAGGGTCTCTACGAATGGCTAGTCATGCCCTTTGGATTAACAAATGCACCAGCCACTTTCATGAGGTTGATGGATGATGTATTGAAACCCTTCACTAACTCCTTTGTGGTGGTATATTTGGATGACATCCTCATCTTCATAAGAATGTGGGAAGAGCACATGCAACATATTCAGCAGGTTTTGAGCACTCTGCGACATCACAAGTTGTATGCCAACTTGGAAAAATGTTATTTTGGCACGAGGAGGGTCCAATACTTCAGATACAGTGTTGATGAGCATGGGGTACATGTTTATCTAGATAAGTTCCAATTCATCTGTGATTGGCCAGCCCTGACTACACTAATCGAGCTTCGGAGCTTTCTAGGGCTAGCCAAATTCTATTGATGGTTCATGTTGGGATTCTCCCATATTGCATGGGCCCCCAGCCAAGTGACCAAGGGTAGTGGTAGGGCCAAGTTTGTGTGGGGGACGAAGAAGTACTGAAAATTTGATGATCTGAACCATCTCTTGTGCTCAGCTTCGGTACTCTCCTTGCCCGACTTGCAACAACCATTCAATATTGAGACTGATGCATCTGACTATCCAATGGGCACATTTCTTACTCATCATAGGCATCCGGTAGCATACCATATTGAGACACTTTCCGATACTGGTAGGAAATACGCCAACTATGACAAGGAAATGTATTCCATTATACAAGCTTGTTGCTAATGAAAACATTATATTCTAGGGAAAGAGACAATCATACACATTGATCACAAGCCTCTGCAGTTCATACTGAAAAAGGGGAAATTACAGAATGATCACTATCAAAATTGGTCCACCTACCTCCATCGGTTTCATCTCAACATCAAGTATAAGACATGTATCTCCAATCGTGTCATTGACTTCCTCAGTCGCCCCCCTATGGTTGCACTAACCACTGTGCTCCATTCTTGTGCACATGAAGCCTCTGAGTGGCCATAACTTTATCAACAAGATCCAGACTTCGCCACCACATATCAGCTCTTGGGTTCAGGTGCAACTATCACTTATTTTCACATTCAGGATGGGGTCTTATGCAACCTAGGCCATCTCTATGTTCCTACAAGTGAGCATGCAAAGATGATTTTGGCAGCCCACTAGAGTCGGGTGGCAAGAAATTTCGGCGTAGAGAAAACTGTGGTCGTTCTTCAGAAACATTTTTATTGACCAAAAATTCGACATGATATCACCAAGTATATCATATATTGAACTTCCTATGCCATTTCCAAGCCAACCATCAAGAATCAAGGCTTATATACCCCTCTTCCTATTCCTGAGAATACTTGGGAATCCATCTCAATGGATTACATGTCTGGCTTGTCATCCACCAAGAAAGGAAATGACTGTGTGTTTGTAGTCATTGATTGGTTTTCGAAGATGGTCATACTCACAGCTTGTAACAAGAATGTCACATTAGAAGATAGTGCCAATATATTCTTCGAACGAGTGTGGGTCCACTTTGGGATACCACAGACCATCATCTTCGATCGAGAGAGTAGGTTCCTCAACACCTTTTGGTCGAGTCTTTGGTCTTTTTTGGAAACCAAGATTACAAAATCCACTATTTTCCACCCCCAAACCTATGGCCAAACAAAGGTCATCAATTAGATGATTGTGCACATCCTTTTCATGTACAATTCTAAGCATCAATGTACATGGGAAAAGAGTCTCCCCTATGTCCAACACAATTACAACAGGGCTTTCCATAGTTCCACTTTCCATAGCCCATTTCAGGTGGGTTTGGGATTCCAACCCTTGGGACCCATTGATGTTGCAATCTCTCTTGCCACCACCTAGACAAACTCTTCCCCTGATCAGTATGAGATCGATAAAGCCACCAAATTCATTGAGTGGATTCAAGACATCTACCAACAGGTCCAGGAGATTTTGCAGAAATCCAATGCTAAGTACAAGAAGCACCATGATCAACACAAGGTACCACACCAGTTTCAGGTTGGCGACAAAGTCTGGTTACATCTGTAGAAGGAGCGTCTCATCAGGCCCCATCAGAATCTTCTCCCACCTTTTTATGGACATTACACTATCACCAAGGTTGTGCGTAGTAATGTTTTTTTGCTCAACACTCCACCCTTCCTTGGTCTGCATCCAATATTTAATGTGGACCTCCTTTGGCCATATTTTCCACCATTATTGGACACTTTTGATATCACCGAACAACTAACACCAATATAGCTCAAACCTGACTGCATGGAATAAGAATCCACTAATCAGATCGTGGACACACAGGTCAAGGGCACTCGCCAATAGTGGATCCAGCTTTATCGGGTTGGTAAGGTAGGGAAAATCCTACAAAAAGGAAAGTGGCTTACCCGGGGCCAAATCCAACAAAATTTTCCTCACCTGATGGGGGAACTCAATGCAATGGATACCATTTCTTCCTAAGTAGGGGGCAATTGATCCAGGTGGATATTGGTAGCCACCCACCTATTCCAATTGGCTCCTCGTGTCCATTTTTGTTCAACATGTTCTTCTGTACTACTTTGCAATTGTGGGTTCTACACTTCTGAAGATTTTTGAAGCCCCACACATCCTCTTGGTGGATGCGAATGGCCTCTCACCTAATCCAACTGGCTTATTTTGTATGTTCTCATGTCAGCACTTCTTGTTGTACTTATGAGGTCGTTCTGGGGCCCTAAACATTCTTTTTTTGCATCACCATGTTCAAAATGCAAACAGAGTCAGATTTTGATAGTGGAATGTGTATCTCTCTAAAATACCTTTCCAATGGGCTATCACACGCCTAAAACAAAGGTCACATGCAAAAGTTGCAGACCTAGGAAGTTGAGGTACCAAATTACACCAACTTACCTATAGGGCCCACATGACTTTTGGCGTTTACCCTTTTAGGGTTAGGTTTTTGGATGTCTAGGGTTTTTGAATTCATGAGTAGTAGAAAAATAGCCTATGGAAACTCATTGTAATCCATTCTTCTCATACGGATGCATGTAGCAGCCACATCTCTTCTCAGAAATAGCTACCACCTATCGAGCAAGTTTCCAGTTTTGCAGATTTATAGTTTTAGCCTATTTCATTATTTAATATAAGATATTGTTCACTCAATACTTTTGTTATTCTTCGTATCTCTGTGTTTATTTTATTCAATCTTTTAATTAGTTCATTCAGCTCCTAAATACGGATCAACTCTCCAACCAAGTTACAGATGATCGATGCCAAGATCAGTGAAATATTTGAAGAATGATGAATAATGAAAATTACACTAAGTTCCCCACATTATATTGCATGTTCCTATATTGACACGTGTGACTCTAGGAAATGGTTTTGAATCCACTCTATAATTTTTTCCTCTCCCTTAGGAAGCTATGATAAAATTATAATTTAAATCTTATGACTTAGGAATAATATTATTTTATTCCTTGGCTTAATCCCTCATAAATTACCCCCTTTCCCTTAGTCCCACTTTCCCTTTTGTGGAGTCCTATCCCCCCATACTCTTTCATCTAAGATGGTCTACTGTCATCATGTGTTTTATTAATAAAAAAAATTGTGATTACATATTACATTTGTTTAATCTTGTTGGCCTAAATCACATAGGCACTCTGGCCTCAAAATGTATATATATACCAAGCAACTTTGGACCAAAACATCTTGGATCTCCATCCTATAAACATAGTTACATTTAAAACTTGGGTTTCTTCTTAGGGGTATTATAGTCCCCTCCCCCTTATTTATGCACTTTCCTTAGTGTATTATATACACATGTACATTAAAAAATCTTCAAAAATATGCAGGTACTCTTCCCACATTACATCCTCATGTTCCTAGGTTGTATCCACAGGACAGTAACAGATCCATTTGACCTTTACTAGTCCTATTGCTCAATTATGGAGTAGCCTGACTTTCTGGTCTAATATCCACACTAGTTCAAATCGAAAGTATCCTTCTTGTTCCACCTAAATCACATTCTAATCAATTAGATGCTTAGCATCAGGAACATACCTTTTAAGCAAATACACATGAAACATATTATGTATGCACATGGATGAAAATAGTGAAATCATGTAGGCAACAAGACCAATACTTTTTAGGATCTCAAATGTTCCACAATATATTGTTTCTATCTTTGGATAGCTCCCCAATTTTACTGAAGTCTTATTATACTTCACTTTTAAGAAGACATGCTCACCCACTTTAAACTCACTATGTGTTCTTCTTTTGTCTAGATAACATTTTTCATTGTATTGAGAATCCTTTATATTATGATTTGTTTTCACAATATGTTCTTCCATTTCTCTAAGAAATTATGGCCTAATAATTTCTCTATTTGCTAGGTTGTCCCATATCACTCGCATGTTTCACTTTCGACCATATAATGCTTCAAATGTATGCATCTTTAAATATTCTTGGTACCCATTATTGTATGAAAACTCAACTAAATGTAAATAATCTTCCCATTTTGACGGTTTATCCATCACAAACATTCTTAGTATATACTCAATCACCTGGTTAACTCTTTTTGTTTTTCCATCTAATCATGGGTGATAAGTTGTGCTAAAACTCAAATTTGTCCCAAATCCTTTGAATAATCCCTACCAAAAGTTGGATGTGAACTTGGTATCTTTGTCAGAAACAATTTCCTTAGGAATCCCATGTGGTCTAGAAATTTCTCTCATATAATTGTCGGCAATGTTAGCAGCCTTATGAGTTATCTTTACCTGAATAAATGAGAATCTTTAGTAATCTTATCCACCACCACCATGATGGAATCATGCTTCTTTGTTTTTATAGGAAGCTTGGTGATGAAATCAATCATCACCACTTCCCATTTCCATTCTAGAATGGAAAATGGTTATAACAAATTAGTTGGATGTCTCTTCTCATATTTAACCTTTTGACATTCTAAACATATAAAAATATACTCAACCACCTCTTTCTTCATACATGGCCAAAAATATTGGCTCCTGAAAATGACAATTGTTTTCCAGTACCATGGGTCCCCAACATAAGGTACATTATGCATCTCTCTTAGCACCATATTTTTCAACTCCTAAAAATTAGGCTCATAAACACTACCCTTGTACATGATGATTCCATCCTCCCTTAGCTCTTAATCTTTAATTTTCTGCTACAAATTTCCTTGTTGTACTTTTTATGTTGTTTTCACATAGTGTTGATCTAATTTTGCAGCTTCCAAAATTTTGTCCTTTAAATTAGATTTTCACATGTTAATGGTTGTAGCTTGAATCTCATGCATGATCCTGCTGAGTGCATCATGCCCTTGTTCTTCTTTCCTTTGATATGATTTATATCAATGTCATACTCACTAAGAGATTCTAGCCATCTGATTTTCCTAGCATTCAAAGTTGGTTGTCCAAACAAATATTTCAGACCACTACAGTCTATTCTCCACTGAATTTTTTTTCCCATAAGATAATTCATACACATATTTAAGGCATGATTTATGGCTTCCAATTCTAAATCATGAGTGTCATAGTGCTTTTAATGTTTCTTGAACTTCCTTGAATCATAGCATATCACATGCCCATTTTGGATAAGGACTCCTCCAATCCCTTCCTTGCATGCATAAGTGTACATAATGAAATCTTCATTTGGGTCAACAACCTTCAAGGTTGGCACACTTTTCAACAAATTCTTCAAGTGTTTAAATATTTCTTCATATTAAATAGTCCACTCGAACTTCACACCCATCTTTTTCAAAGAAGTGATTGGGTTTTTTATTCTTGAGAAGCCCTAGATAAATCTTCTACAGTAACCTACAAGTCCCATGAACGACCTCACCTCTAAGACATTATTTGGTTTTTTTCATCCTTCAATGGATTTAATCTTTTCTGGGTCCACTGCTATCCCTTCCTCTAAAATAATATATCCCAAATAATGAATCTCCCTATGATAAAATGAGCACTTGCAAAATTTTTCATACAATTGATGCTCCCTCAATACTTGTAGTACCATCCTTAATTGTTGTTCATTCTCTTTTTTCAGACTTAGAGTAGATAAGTATGTCATCCAAGAAGACAGTGAAAAACTTATCCAAGCAATTTCTAAAGATTCCATTCATTAAACACATGAAGATAGTTGGTGCATTTGACAACCCAAATGGCACCATTGTGAACTCATAATGGCCATACCTTGTTCTAAATGTTGTCTTGTCGATATCCTCTTCTTTAATCCTCCCTTGAGGGTAGCCCAACCTGAGGTCAATCTTGGAGAATATCTTTTCATCTTTCAACTTATCAAAAATAGAATCTGTCCTTGGGAAAAGATACTTGTTATTCATAGTCACCTTGTTTAACCATCTGAAATCAATACACAACCTGAAACTTCCATCCTTGCTCTTCAAAAATATCACTGGGAAGCTGCAAGGTCACACACTTGGCCGTATATAACCGTTCTACACAATCTATTAAAGTTGCATTCACAATTCCTTTATCTATGGTGTACTCATCCTATAAAGAGTCTTGGACATTTGGGTTGCTCCAAGCATAAAATTAATAGAGAAGTCAATATCTCTCTTTAGTGGAAACCCTGATATTTCTCTAAATACATACTTAAATTATTTTAGGACTACATATTCTTCAATGCTTGGAACTTTATCTTTAGGTGTCTCTTCCATATGCACTGCAAATATTTGGCATCCTTTTATGAAGATTCTTTCATCTGCAAAGCTAAAGATTCTCTAATATTTACAACCCTTGGAATAAATTGAATTGTTCTCAAGTTCTCTTCCTCATCAAAGCAAGTAAGTGTCTTGTTATAAAAGTCTAGGATTACATAGTGCTTGTCCAACCAATCCATACCAGTTAGGAAATCATATGAACCCAATAGTATGATATTCAAATCTTCCTTTGTGCTCCATCCATTCATGTCCATTGGACATTTCTTAACTATCTCATTAATTCTCCTCTTTTCTCCTATACCTAATTGAACCAACCAATATTTCCCAAGATTGTTGCTTTGAAAATGAAATATTTCCACCAACTAAAGATATATATAACTATGACTAAATCCTGAATCGATCAAAATAGCAATAAGTTGATCATTGACCTTACTATCCACTTCAATCATATGAGATTGAAATTTATCTTGCTTGTTGTCTAGGGATACATAGATCCTTGGTATGCTTCTTCTCGTGACCTCAATTGGATCATCCTTCTATACATTGTGAATATTCCCCACTTTTTCACCTCTATGAGGGAAATCATTTTACATGTGATCTCCATCACAACCCAAAAATTTAACGAGTTGTTGTCTTGGCCTTTTCCCCAATGTTTGTGACATTCTAGGTTCATTTTGAGTTGGATTCCCTTGAGAATTATTCTTGAATAATGGTGGATTGTTCCCCTTATTCCTCTATTCCATATTACTTTTCTTTTTATCTTATCAATCCTTTCGGAAATTTGGTCTTCCTTTATGTTGATCATAGAGGAACTTGGATCTCCTTATTGCTTCATCCAATGTCTTGGGATCATCATATCGTATCATTTCACTGAATATTGATGGAAAATCACTCAGGAACCTTTGAGTATTAACCTATTCATCCTTGATGAAATCAACATACATTCAACAACTCTAATAATATCCTCTCATACTCATCCATGGTCATACTCCCAAGCTTCAGTTTGAAGAACTCCTTCATCTTCCTATCGTAATAGCATTTGGTAAAGTTTTTTTTTTCAATTTTTTTTTTAACTGCCTCCAATGCATTTATTCTCATTAATGTGTTATAATTTCACAATATAGTCCCACCACATTGATTATTTCCCCTTTAGTTGATAAATTTCAATTCTTCCTTCTTCCTACAAGGAGTAATTATGCAACTAAAAATATTTCCTCATCCTTAAAAATCAAGTCTATGCATCCTCATCCTTCTTTTTCTCACCATCAAAGGTAGGGGGCTTGATCTTGTTCATGTATCCTTGTGTTTCATATACTCTATAACTCCTCTTATGCTTTCTAAAGGAAATAAAATTGGACTATTTTGTGCTCTTCTCACTGAAATCCTTGGTGACTGATGATGGTGCCTACCAGCACTTCCAGATTCACCTATTTTGGCATGATATCTATGAATCCTTAACTTGCTTGATTTAATCTCTTTGTCCATTTTCTTTTCTATTATGTCCAAGCTATGCAAGAAATTAATGTTGAATCCATATTTGTACTCCTTATCTTCCATAAGCCTCTCGTTATCAAAATTATATATATGAACATCTCTTTGTAGACTCTTTATAGTCTCCACCAAGTTCATTCTCTCCTCCTTTCCTTCTCCATGCCCATTGGATTTTGTCTCCACATTACCCAAACTAAAAAACAACCCCCTAAATTCATATTTATGGATGTACGTCCTCTATGCATCTTCAATGTTCTATCTATTCCCTTGATTCTTCATCTAGCATCTAGGTTGCTAGTTACAACCTGTTGAAGTTTTGATTATTTTCATTTTTTCACTAAATCCTATAAGAATATTTCTTCTCATCCTGTACACTTTTAGGTACCCATACCTGCAATTATATCTCCATAGATGTATTCTATGGTTCTTTATCTTTTCGTAGACTACTCTTGTACCCCAAACTAACTTCTTAGCAAGGAGTTATACTCTTTAGAAGTAAAATGGTATTGAAATTTACCTTGCGTTGTTTCATATGTAACTTTCTCATACAAGATATGTTTTGCGAAAATTTTATCTTGTTGGACAAGTATCTCTAAGTTCTTTAATTTAAATTTCAAGGACTCTATGTGGTTCCTATGAAATCTACATTATAAAAAATCAAAACTCCTAAAATTGTTGTTTAGGAACTCAAAAATGCCTTGCAAGATTATGACCTTCAAAAATACAAAATTTTCATGGAAAAATACTAGTTTTTTGCTGTGATAGATCGAAAAGTTGACTTTGCATGAACCAATTATGAATTTATACACCCATATTCAACACACGCAATTTCTACACACACAATGCCAAAATGTAGTGCATGCACCACACACCCATAATTAGTGAACACAACTTTTACACTCTGCATGAATATCTAGTGCACACAACTTTTTATATCACACATGAATATCCAATTCACACAAATTTTATACTGCATATTAATATCTAGTGCACACAAATTAGGTCCCACGCACCAACATCCAATGCGTGCAACTTCTGCAACACATACCAATATCCAATGCAGGTAACTTCCGCACCATGCACAAATATCGAGTGCACACAATTTATACACCACACACCAATATCATGTGAGCACAAGTTATGCACCACACACCAATATCCAATGCATGCAAATTTTGCACCATGCAACAATATCTAGTTTGCACAACTTCCACACTAGGCACCAATATCTAGTGTATTCACACCACTCACGAATGCTCCCTACACACCAACAATTCTACTTATGCTTAGCATGAATATTTAACTCACACATACTACATACCAACATTACGAGGTGACTGGCAATTCAATACTACACATCACCCGTATTAAATATGCACACCCTACACTCCAATATTGTGTGCATGCCAAAATCTCTACTTCATGCAACACCACAATTTAGTGTGCAAACTCCTCGCACCAAAATTTCATGCACATTACAAATTTTACACCATGCATTGTTAAATTTTAATGCACATGATCCGTGCACCAACATTTCTCATTCATTGTCAATACTTAATGCACAAAAATATTTTATGTTCTTAGGTGTCAATAATTAATGCAACCATCGCGACCATCATGAAAATTCTTGCCTCGTCAACTTCATGTTTATCTCTATCTCATAGAAGCACGGTGTTGAACCAATTTCTCTGAGACCACAATGTAACATCCCCCGTTACCAACAACCCAAAATGTTTTTCTCCAATAGCATAGGGTAACGTACCCAGCCCAAAGCTGATTCACACTACAAAATTGTTCTTATGATACCAATTATAACAATGAAAACAACCCATAGAAACAAACTACATTTGGAATCATTCTTTTGTCTCACCCAACATCTACTCCCATTTGTGCATGTGAAATTGTTTCCCCACAAGAATGACAATTCAAGAATTGCTTGGGAATCTCTTTGCCATTACTATTAAAATTGGATAACATGCAACATTTATTAATCACCATGCCATGTATATGCAACAATTATGCAAAACTAATAATAAAAGGAACAACCATGCATAATTATGTAACATTTTAGTAAACAAAAATAGCACACTAATACATATGGGGTCAAAATTCGACAAAATATTACAATGATATCAGTTGAATTAACTCTATTATTACAAATTGCTATGGTTTCAATCATTTTATTGGGGGACTCTAGTGCATACCCCCTTCTCTCCTAAGGGTTTTGGGACCTCCTAGTTAAGTTATTAGATTCTAGAGTTGAACGACCCTCGAAAACCTTGTTGGTATCCTTCTGTATTAGACAAAGGTCCTCTCGGCTCCCTACATAGGCTTCATGATACCCACAACCTTCCCTTTCGAGTTCTGGGAAATATCCGAGTTAGCGTTAGCACCTTTTCTCTCAGCCCCTTCTCAGATGTGACCTTGGGCAAGGACCACATGCCTATGCATGATTGGGGGCACACTCAAGAGTGGTTTGGTGTCAAACCAATTTTTGCCACGCAATTCACCCTGAGCATCCATGTCTATATTCCCTAAAATCATGGTCTTGATTGGATCCCACCCTCAACCTCGTAAATTTCGATCACTTTCTATCCCCGCAATGCGAGATGACCTTTGATCTCATGATCTTGATGGTGATTTTGAACAGATGAACGAGATCTATTTATTGGGATTAACGTCTTAGCCTTCCTTCTCCCAGATCGATGACTGTGGTCGATTCATAATTCCAAACTTTAGAATTATCAAATCTCAAACCTTAGTTTCCTTTACAGGGTAGTCTTTCATAGTGGAAGATCTTCTGACACCTTTCCCCTTAAATCAACCAGTGTGATCTTTGCAGGTCTTCGGACTTCGGGTTTCCCAAATATCAAACGTTTCTTTCCTCGATACTCCAATCTTCTAGAGTTGACAATTTGTAGATACCTTTCCTCACAATCAATGACCCTGCCTTCACATAGGGTGTTTGACCTTTCAACTCGGATCAATGGTCATGTGGCCCTCCTCTCGATCAATGGTCGAGATCTCCTTCGGGTCTTCAGACTTCTAAGATCTCAAATCTCAAACTTTACCCTTTTCCAAATGGCTTTTATCTGAAGGCTGTGATCCACTGATGTGTGTCCTCCTATTCTGAGGATTGAGGATTAATTTGGGTCTTTACCTGGAGTACATGGATTTATGCCACATCTCTCTTAGAATCTGACAGCTGCGAATCAATTCAGGAGTTTACCCAGAGTCCATGGATTCACGCCATGTCTCCTCTAATTCTGTTAGTCTATATTACTTTGGGTCTTCAGGTCTTCGGGATTCGGCGATCTCAATTCTCAAACTGAAAATCCACTACAGTTTTCCTAGAGCTCACGATCTGTTGAAAAGTTTCCACTTATAGATTGACAGTTCTGAACTCTTCAGCTCTTAGGCCTTCGGGTGTTTCAATGCTTCACTTTTTCCTTCCTCTAGATCTCACGACCCATTGACACGTACCCTTCTAGATCTAATGGTCCAGATTTTCTTTGGCTCTCCCATCTTTGCGCTTCGGGAATATCAAGTTTCAACTTGCTTCCTTATAAACTCACGATATGTGACAACTCAGATTCACTTGATCGATCTAACTCTTGAGGTTCACTTCAGATGATATGAAAGCTCGAGTATGCTTTGGATGATCAAACGACTGAGATTTAACTTTGGCTTTCTGGCTCTTAAGGCTTTAGAAATCTCAAGTCTCAAACCTTGATGAGTTGCCTCTCATGTGTGTGTGAAGCGTTAAAGCTTGTGCACCTTTTTCTGATCAAACGATTGTTGATCCTTTGGGATGTGATCCAATTTCCACTATCACTCCCCCTCCCGAGATTATGATTTATTCTGACTTAGAAGATTTTATAGGTCTTAAAAGGTCTTCACCTTTGAATATCCTACGAGTTTGTCTCTTGAAACTCGACTACACATCTAAAAAGTGTTATCCCTCTTGAGCTTGGCCTTCATGAAGGTTATGACTTCCCGTGCACTCCTTTCATTTAAGGGATTTTTGATAACTCAAGTCCAAAGGATTTCTTGAAAATAAATTCTTCCCGCCCTCTTAGCGTTCTCCTCTTTCTCGATGTACACCTTGCAACAAAATCTTACGCAAGGTTTGAGTTCTTGGGGATGACTTTGCATGCCTTGTAGTAGTCACTTTGCACTCCTTGTAAAGGGGAAAGTTTCATGCTATATCTTATGAGCATCGGAACCAAAACAGATCCCGTCAATGCACTCCATGCATTTTGCATGCACACCTTGCACCGATTCGATGGAAGAGAAACAATTGAAACTTCTACTAACATTCACAGTTCCATCTACTCATAACAAAACTCATTCATTCATGAAAACACAATAACAGGGAATTGCAAAAAATGTCCACACCATGCATTGGGTCAATTTTCCTCTGTTATCTTCATTCAAAAGTAAACCTGGCTACAACTATAATCAAAACAACAAATAAAATTCAGAAATATCCTACTAACTTACAGCCACCTCATTTCGGCATACAAAACCTCTATTTATCTCTGAGGGTCCTTAGGGTTCCCCTCGACTACTTGTATACTCCAGAACCTAACCTAATGACTATCTTAGTTCAGTCACATTCCATAGAAGGAGTGGAAACTCCCACTTCACTCGCGATCGTTCAAGCATGGTTCAAAAGATTTCCCAATGCTGAGTTCAAGCATGCTTTGAAATATTCGTCATGACTACTAGCATTGAGATTCCGAATATATTCCTAGGCACTGATTGGTCCTGCTCTACATGCTTGGTAACAATGCCCCTACTTCATACTCCCCTTGACAAAAATTCATGGACTCCTTTCCATGAGCTCCTGCACCGACTTTCTATTCTTCTAGATATCAACTTCATTTTCCCATCTGGAATATTCTATTGGGTTTCCCTTTCACTTGACTAGATATTCAAAATAGGTCTTCCTCCTGGTCTTTTTGCCAATCCTCTAATCAATGATATTCTCCATCTGTGGTTTTTCTGCTATAGCCATTTGTTTCTCCCAGTGAATCTTCTCTTGATCTTCTGATCCCTTTATGTCATCCTTCCTGTAAGGATACAGGTCTGAAACATTGAATATGGGTGATATGCCCACATCATCTGGCAGCTCAATATCATAGGCGTTTGCATCAAACTTCCTCAAGATATTACATGGTCTTATATTCTTCATATTTAACTTGTTAAATGTTCCCCTACAGAACCTTTATTTCCTGAGATGTGCCAGAACCTCATCTCCTACCTAAAACTGAAGTTCCCTACGATGTTGATCAACTCTGCGCTTGTACTCTTGGTTAGAAATCTGCAACTGTCCTCTGATCTGGCTATGGAGATTCTGCATTTCTACAGCAAAATCTTCTACGCCAGTGCTCCTGATATCACTCTGTTCCAATTCTCTCAACTCCGATACTCACATGGTTTTCATTCCATACAATATTTTGAATGGGCTCTTTCCAATGCCCCTGTTTGGTGAGTCATTGTATGTAAATTCTGCTTGTGGCAGAATCTCATCCAACTGATTGTGATGCTCAGTGACCATACTCCTCAAAAAGTTTCCCAAACTTTTTTTTACCACCTCTGTTTTCCCATCTGTATAAGGGTGATAAGTTGAGTTGAAGGACAACTTTTTCCCCAATTTCTTCCACGACGTTCTCCAAAAGTTACCAACAAATTTAGTGTCCCTGTCAGAGACAATGTTTCTGGGTAGTCCGTGAAGTCTCACAACTACCTTGAAAAATAGATTTGCAACATGTGTTGCATCACTGGTCTTCTGCCATGGGATAAAGTGTGCCATATTTGACAGTCCCAACACAAAATCCATGCTTATTGCATCCTAAGGCCTCTCTGGTATTGGTAATGGTTGATACAATCCAATGTTCTATCTTTTTCCTTTTGCATGTTGGCAGATTCTACATTTGTTCACAAAATTTATCACTTATATTCTCATACCTGGCCAATAGTATGAACTTCTCAACTTTGCAAATGTTTTATCATGGTCGAACTATCCAGCCAATCCTCCATTATGCTTTTCCTTCAAAAGGTTATCCTTCATCGATAATTTTGGTATGCACAACTGATTTCCTTTGAACATCAATCCCTGTTGAATCATATACTTTGTCCACTGGCTCTTGTCTCCCAGAACGGGATTTGCACATGCTTCGTATGCTTCCTTGAAATATGGATCATCACAATACTTATCCTTAATGTGTTCAAACCCCAAGGTCTTCACCTAAAATTCCTGAAGAATCAAACATCTCCTTCTTAATGCATCAACAACTTTGTTAGCATTCTCAACAATATGTTTTATGACAAAAGTAAAATTATGCATAAACTCAACCCATTTTTCATGCCTCTGATTGAATTTTTCCTGTCTGGTTATGAATTGTAAAGCACAGTTATTGATATACAAGACAAATTCTTGTGGGACAAGGTAATGTCTACATTTCTTCAAGGCTTGAATTATGGAATAAAACTCCTTATCATATTTGGAGTATTTTCTCTTGGTATCAATCATCTTCTCACTGAAATAGGCAACAGTTCTATTATCCTAACTCAAAACTGCTCCAATTGCAACTGCACTTGCCTCACTTCTCACCTAAAATGTCTTTTCAAAATTTGGCAAGACCAGAATTGGTAATTCTGTTATTTTCTCCTTCAGTATATTGAAGTTCCTCTCGGCCTCTTCTGTCCATTTAAAAGACTTGTGTTTCTTCTTCATCGCATCCATCATTGGTGCACAAATTCCACTAAAGTCTCTGATGAACTTCCTATAAAAGATTGCTAATCTGTGGAAGCTCCTTACCTCAAACATACTCTTCGGTGACAACCATTCTTTGATTGATTTCACCTTCTCTGGATCCATCTTAATTTCATTTGAAGAGATCACAAAACCCAAGTAAATGATTTATGTCTTCATAAAAGAGGACTTCTTCAGATTTATCAATAGCTTCTCCTATTGTAGTCTCCTCATCACTAGTGTTAGGTGCCTCAAATTATCCTCTTTAGTCCTGCTAAAGATCAGTATATCATCCAAATATACAACCACAAAATTTCCAAAGAAATCTTTCAGTATTTCATTCATAAACCTCATAAAAGTACTCAGGGCATTTGTTAAGACAAATGGCATAACAATCCACTCATACAATCCTTCATTTGTCTTAAAGGTTGTTTTCCACTCATCACCTTCTCTCATTCTAATCTCGTGATGTCCACTTTTCAAATATATTTTAGAAAAGAAATTTTCTCCACTTAAACAGTCCATTGAATCATCCATTCTTGGTAAAGGAAATCTATATTGGAAGGTGATCTTGTTCATGGCTCTTGAGTCTGTACACATTCTCAATACTCAATCCTTCTTTCAACTCAATACAATCGGTACTGTGCATGGACTCAATATCTCTTTGACCAAACCCTTGTCTAACAATTCCCGGACTTGGTTATTCACTTCCTCATTCTCTCGATGTGTCAATATGTATGCTTCTTTGTTTGGAAGACTTGCTCCTGGTATCAATTCAATATGGTGGCTGATACTTTTGATGGGTGGAAATGAGTTAGGAATCTCATCCACCACTATGTCAGCAAAATTATCCAACAATTCCTGAACTTCTTCAGGCAAATCATCCATCAAAGTACTTGTAAGGATAACTCTGGGTTTCCTCACCACAACAAACTGCATCTCTTGTTCTTTCTTGACTTCTTTAAGGAGTTCCTTCCTGCTCATGAGAAGTATGCTTGTGATGGCTTCCTTATTCACTTTCTTCTCCTTTATTGGTAGTAACATGTGTGTCTTACCATTCTTCTCCAAGGTGTATGTATTCTTCCTCCCATCATGAATGACATTCCTATCAAACTTCCATGGTCTTCCCAAAAAAATATGGCATACGTCCATGGGAATTACATCACATAGAATTTCATCTCTATATCCTCCTATCTTAAATTCAAACAAGCATTGTTTAGTAACCATTACCTGGTGTCCTTTCTGCAACCATTAGACTTTTTATGGCTTCGGATGTGCAGTTGTCTCCAGCTCGAATTTCTCCACCATATATGTGGATACTAAGTTATCAGTGCTCCAACTGTTGATTATCACCTTGCATACTCTGTCTTTAGTCTTGCAAGTTGTCCTAAATAGACTGTTACTCTTCACTGGCTTTTCAATTTCTGCCTCTATTTTTAAGAGAACCTTTCTCAACATCAGGGATGTTCCATCCTCTGCTCCTTCTGCTTCAACATTCCTTCTCTGTGCTTCTAAAATGTGAGCTTCACCTCCTCCTTATTTATTTTTCTCGGGACATTCCCAAGACATGTGCCATGTCTTTCCATAGGCATAGCATCTTACTTCTCCTCCTCTACTTCTTCCTCTTCCTCTATAAGAACTTCTTCCACCACCCTGTCTTCCTTGGGAAATTCCTTCTCTTTTTGACTTACTATGTGGTTTCTTAGACTCGTCCTTAGAATTATGTGCCTTGTCATGGGTAACTCACTTTCCTTTGTTTGGGGCTGGGATTTTACCTCTTCCTCGCTAGATTTGTTTTCTGGCCAGCTTCTCCTTTACCTTCAATGCAAATAGATAAGCATCCTCCACTGTCCTCATTGACATCATGCTCAACTCATCCTAGATTTCATACCTCAGTCCATTTATATATCTGGAACCATTTTCTTCATCTTTTTCCCTTTGTTTAGTGCTGATGTTTAGCCTATAGAACTCCTTCTGTACTCCTTAAGTGTCATACCTTTCTTTCTCAGGTTCTGTAAATTCCTGAACATATTGATCTGATAATATTTGGGCATGAACTTAGCCTTCATTTTAGAAACCATTCTGTCCCAATTCTTTATCTTATGTTTTCCTTTGCTTCTCCTCTCAACCTGCAGTTCATCCCACCACAGTGTTGCATGTCCTTTTACCTTGGTGATAGCATGTTTCACCCTTTTCTCTTCATCGACAACTTTATAGTCGAATTGTTTGTCCATGGATCTTATCCAATCCAACAGCTCTTCAACATCTAAATTTGCTTCATACATTGGGACCTATATCTTGGCTCTCGCTCCCAATCTAACAAATGCTCTCAACAAACGTTCTTCAACAACATCCTCTCCTGCAACTTCTTTGACTTCTACTTCTTCACTCCCTGCATCATTGATGTCTCCAGGATCAAGTCCTCATCTCTGCGTTGACTCCATCGCCTCTAATATTGCACAAATTTCTTGCATCTCCCTTTCTACAACTCAATTGGCTAAAGGTGGATCCACTCGTCTCCTCCGTGGAATTTTGTTGACTGTCTGTCATGCACAGAGTACAAATTTGAGTTCTTTTGTCTCTTCTCCTTTGCCTATTATCTGCAAGAAAAAATTTGGCTCTGATACCACTTGGTGAAGACCCCCTTCTCTCCTAAGGGCCACATGATCTCTTGATCAATATCTTCGATTCTGGAGTCGAACGACCCTCTGAAACCTTGTTGG
>JASDQU010243252.1:93112-108865 GCA_032191745.1 Picea mariana | reverse complement strand
CAAAATCACAACCTCCTCTACTTTTCGAACCCGAAATGATGAAATGCCGAAATAGGCTCAATGACTCTGGCTCCTGGCTATTCCTTCGAATGCTTCGGGGTTTTTCTATTTCACGAGTCAGGACTCCATGTCTCTCGACTCCTGGCCTCTTGAACTCCCGGGTCCCGAAATGCCAAAAAGGCTTATTGATAAAGCGCAATCGTCTTTCACAATTTAGGAAACTGGGATGCAAGCGTTCCCCAGTTCTCTGTCTTCTGAATCCCCGATGCCTGAATCCCAGAATTCCCGAAATGGGAATTCACACACAAGATCCAATGACTCTCTATGAGTTGGATCAAACAGTCAAGATCCTTTCGAATTTTTGTGAACCGGAAGTTCACGATGCAGTGATTCCAAAATCACTCGCCTCTCCAAACCCCAAACTCCAAAATGCTGAAATGGTGAAATGGCCACTTCCTCCAGGACCACACCCTGCTCCAAGAACACGTCACATTTCGCGACTTTGGGGTTTTCAACCCAAAGTGTCCCAGCTCCTTGTCATCGAGATTTCTGAAATGTCGAACCCAAAAATGCCGAAATGCCAAAATGCTAAAAGACACTTAGCCTTAACCTTCTCGCATACCTGTGAGATCCGATGGTCCACGAGATTTTCGACACTTCTCCACGAACCATCTCCATCGTCCGTTTCAGCTCTTCCTCCTATGCGACCTCCCAGAGGTTAAACTCTGTGCACCTTCCTCTAGATCCGACGGCTATTGGTCCTTTGAAATAGATCTGATGGCCTATATCTATGTCTTTTGTTCTTTCTCCTCCTATTGTCTGGATGTAAAATTTGACGACCCAGACCTAGTCTCTCCAGCTGATTTAATGGCAGTTGTGCTCCCTCCTAAGCTTGAGTACTTCCTCTCTCCCTTTGGGAGATTTTCTGAAGTTTCAAAGGCCTCAACCTTTGCTTCCTCTGCAAGCTCAATTCATTTGGGTCTCATCTACATTATAGAAACATTATCCCTTCTGAGCTTTATTTACTCGAGCCTCTAGGGGACTTGCCCTTATGTATCCTCAAAGGGAAATCTGGTGTCCTCCAAATGAACTTCTTCTTAAGCCCTCCTTGCTGATCTTAATAGAGTATTCAGTAACTCTATATGCATCTCTCCTTGACACTTCTCTTATCTCAGAACTCAAAAGAGATTTCTTCTTGGTGCACTCTTTGCACTCTCTCGATGCCCTCTTGGCAGAGCTTCCACGGAATCTTTAGTGACTCTGTCTTCCCTGAACTCGAAACAGATTTCCTCCTGTGCATTCCTTGCACTCGCTCGATGCCATCCTGGCAGAGCTCTACAGAATTCTCAGCAATTCTGCTTCTCCTCTCTGTTCTCTCCTCTACACATTTCTTCCTTCAAGGTGTTCAACAACCTTGAGGATTCTCCCTTGAGTTAATGAATTCAGTTGGTGCACCCTCCTTACACGTCTTTGTCTAAAATTCCACAGAATTCAAAAGTGCACTCCTTGCATTGGCTTGCAGAACCCGCAATATTCTATCATGCAACCTCTTGCATGAAGCCTCAAAGAACCCAAACCTAAAATCAATGAACTCACAAATAGGAAAATCTACCTATCCCTACAAATGAAAATTTAACATAAATCTACATCATATCATCAACACATAAAGACATTCATCAACATACACAGAAATAACATGCAGGAAAAACTGCTCTGATTATATTAATATGAAAATGCCTCTTTACAATGTGTTTGAGGTCGGACTGCAACAGAGTCTCAGCTCTCCTCTCTTCTCCCTATTTTCTCTATTCTCTTTTTTTCAAAACTAAAAAATCTAGATACAAAGAGGATATTTTTTTCAAAGAGGGGTTCCTCGAGATCTTCCCTCCATCCACGCCAACTCTCATTAATTTACAATCAATTACATTGAATGGATTTCTAGTCCGAATCCGATCTAGATCTCAACCTTACAACCATTTAAGGAAACCTTTATCTAAATCCTGCATACATACATGGCTTTTGTCTCTACCATCCTTACAACATTAAATACAATTTCAAAATTTTAAATTTGAAAGTGAGAGGGTTGTGCCTCTCCTCTCCATTGAACACGCTTGATGTTGGATGGATAGCATGCAGTTATCTTGGAGTGATGCTCCTACATCATACTCCTCTACTGTGAAAATTTCATGAGCTCCTACTCATGATCCTCCCAGCACCGCTGTTGAAACCCACCTAGATCCCAACCAGTTCTCTGAAGCTATCCACCTGCTCCACTGCTTCACTGCTGCTACCCTGCTGCTATGGCAGGTTCTCCTCTGCTCAGCTTCTCTTTGTTGAGTGCTTCTGTTGATCTAATCATCAGCCTTCTAATCTCCTCAATTATCTCATCCAATCGATCTAGTGGTTCGCTCTCTTTATGTAGTCTTCTCCGTTGCACTTCTTCGTCCTTAGTTCGTAGATCAACTAGATCTCCCATGCCATCTTCTTCCTCTATGGCCTTAGCTTGCCATCCTTCTGCAAAATTTAGCTCTGCAGTCTTATGTCCCCGACTGGCCTGCTGTTTAGTCATCTGCTCTGACAGGCTTTCCTCTGCCATTTCTCCTACTGCTGCTTCTCCAACTTCCTCCAGCTGCACCTCAGACTGGAATTTTGATTCACCTTTTGCTGTAGACCACTGCATTGCAGTCATCATCTGTTTAGCTCCCTGGCTGAAATTTTCAAGAAATTCCTCAGAATTCTCCTCTGCTAACATATGCATGACTATCTGCTCTCGGCAGTCATCTACTAGTTCTTGATTGTTCAGCCAATCCTCTAACATTTCCAACTCCATCTCCCATGGAGTGAGCATCTTATCTGTGTGCTCCCGTTCTTTTCCTAGGGTAGCTTCTGATATCTGCTCCATCTCTTTGACAGTCATAGCTAGTTGTCCTTTTGTTGTTCCTGCACCCGTAACATCTTCCCTGGCCTCATCTTGGCTACTTTGTAGGAATACCTTTATCCCTCCAATCATTAGAATGCTCTTATGATCTTCCTTCTGGATGGTACAAGTTTTTAACTTGTCATCATCTTCATTCACATGGTCTTCAAAACCACATGAATCTTCACTTCTCAGCACTCCTTGCTGGCCTAAACTCACTCTTGAGTCCCTGAGACTTTCAGATAGTCTCACTTATTTTCCCCTTCCCACCTATCAATTTGGGAATTTGCTACTACCCACTTGGCAGTCTATGAGATCCTCCAGCAATCTCATCTCATTGCCCTCCTGGCAATCTGAACTTTCTTCACTGCCTTCCTGGTAGTTCACGAGATCTTCCTGTGATCTCTTCCTATTTCCCACCTAGCAATTTGAAAGTCCATCTTTGCCCACTTGGCAGTTTATGAAATCCTCTAGCAATCTCTCCTCTTCATCATCACTGAGATTTCTCCCAGCTTCTGGTTCACAAGCATGAACCATCTCTTCTATGGGCTTGAGGCTTTTCATATACCTCAACCACCTCCTCAACAACCTTTGTTTTCTTCTGGCCAATAATTTCTGGACTCGCCACTTTGCTTTCCTCCTCAGAGTCCATTCATACACCCAATATGTCTTTGTGTTCTGTTGCACCCGCAGTGCAAGCTCTTCCATCCTTGCCCTTATCTCAGTGAGTTCCAGATCCATCTCTGGATTTCTCTTCTGCTTGTGGTCTTCCCTGTGACCATGCCCATGCCCTTCAGTAGAAATATTCGTGTTCCTATCTGCCCTCCCGAAAAAATTCTTCTTGTCACTCTATAACCATGAGTGCTTCCAGCATCTCCTACAGTCCTCCTGACTATCTATTGACTGTTGCGCACCTTGCAACAATCATCATAGAGCTTCAACACTCTGTCTTCTTCTTCTTCCTCTGGCTCCCTCTGTCTGCAATATACAGCCAAAATCAAGCTCTGATACCACACTAATGTGTATCAGAGTGTTTTTCTCTCCTTCTCTGCCTCCTTATGCCTACAGTATATAGACAAAATCAGGCTCTGATACCTATTGACGTGTATCATAGTTTTTTTCTTCTCCTTCTCTACCTTTTTCTTCCTGTAGTATATAGACAAAATCAATCTCTGATACTAGCTTTGATGGTATCATACTATATCCCTTCACAGTCCACCTCTTGTCTGTGATATGCAAATAGAAAATTGTTTATCTCTGATACCAACTGACGTAGACCCATGACCCTCGGGCCGAGATCCACACAGAATCGTTCTTCTTCGAATCCGCAAAACCGAATTAGTTCTTTTGGACCCTCATCAGAACCCACGAATTCGATCCACGGGTCCTTTTCTGAAAACCCCACCTACACAAACATGCACCAGGCATGAGTCTTCACCTTCTTCTCACCGAGCCAGAAATAGAGTTCTCCCTCGACCACAACGTTGTGGCTGTATTGGGATTTCGGTAACCGGGAGTCCACGACTCTCAACCCTAAAATCACTTGTCATGCCAATCTCCGAACTCGGGAAGTGATCAGATATTTTTGGGAATTCACGAACTGGAAATTCGTGATGCAGTGAACCCAAAATCACAGTCTCCTCTACTTTCCAAACCCCAAAATGTTGAAATGTTGAAATATGCTCAATGACTCTGGCTCCTGGCTATTCCTCTGAATGCTTCAGGGTTTTGTGATTTTGCGAGTCGGGACTCCACGTCTCTCAACTTCTGGCCTCTCAAACACCCAGGTCCTGAAATGCCAAAAAGGCTTATCAACAAAGTGCTACTAGCTTTCACGATTTGGGAAACCGTGACGCAAGCGTTCCCAAATTCTCTGTCTTCTGAATCCCCGGTGTCTGAATCCTCGAATTCCTGAAATGGGAATTTGCACATGAGATCCAACGGCTCTCGATGAGTTGGATCAAATGGTCTAGATCCTTTCAGAGTTCCGTGAACTAGAAGTTCACGATGTAGTGATTCCAAAATCACTTGCCACTCCAAACTCCGAACTCCGAAATGACGAAATGTCAAAACAGTCGCTTCCTCCGGGACCACACCCTGCTCCAAGAACACGTCGTGTTTCGCAACTTTAGGGTTTTCAACCAAAAGTTTCCCAGCTCCTTGTCATCAAGATTTCTGAAACGCCAAACCCCGAAATGTCGAAATGGCAAAATGCCAAAAGACACTCAGCCTTAACTTTCTCGCATACTTGTGAGATCTGACGGTCCACGGGATTTTTGACACTTCTCCACGAAGCATATCCACCATCTATTTTAGCTCTTCCTCCAGTGTGACCTTCCAGAGGTTAAACTCTGTGCACCTTCATCCAGATCTGACAGCTATCAGTCCTTTTCACTAGATCTGACGGCCCAGATTTATTTCTTCTGTACTTTCTCCTCCTGTTGTCTAGAAGTAAAGTTTGACAGTCCAGACCTCGTCTCTCCAACTGATTTAATGGCAGCTATACTCCCTCTTGAGCTTGAGTACTTCCTCTCTCCCCTTGGGAGATTTTCTGAAGTTTCAAAGGCCTCGACCTTTTCTTCGTCTGTGAGCTCAATTCCTTTGGGTCTCATCTGCATTATAGAAACGCTATCCCTTCTGAGATTTATTTACCCAAGCCTCTAGGGGACTCACCTTTCTGTATCCTCAAAGGGAAATTTGGTGTCCTCCTGACGAACTTCTGCTCAATCCCTCCTTGCTAAGCTTAACAGATTATTCAGTAACTCTATAAGTGTCTCTCCTTGACACTTCTCTTATCTCAGAACTCGAAAGAGAGTTCTTCTTGGTGCACTCCTTGCACTTGCTTGATTCCCTCCTGGTAGATCTTCCACAGAATATTCAGTGATTCTGTCTTCCCTGAACTCGAAACAAAGTTTCTCCTATGCATTCCTTGCACTCGCTCGATGCCCTCCTAGTAGAGATCTACAAAATTCTCAACAATTCTACTTCTCCTCTCTATTCTCTCCTCTGCACAGTTCTTCCTTCAAGGTGTTCAACAACCCTGAGGATTCTCCCTTGAGTTAATGACTTCAGCTAGTGTGCCCTCTTGGCATGTCTTTGTCTGAAATTCTGCAAAATTCAGAAGTGCACTCCTTGCACTGGCTTGCAGAACCTGCAACATTCTTTCATGCAACCTCTTGCATGAAGCCTTAAAGAACCCAAACCTGAAATCAAAGAACTCACAAATAGGAAAATCTACCTATCCCCGCAAATGCACATTTAACATACATCTACATCATATCATCAACACATAAAGACATTCATCAACATACACAGAAATAACATGCAGGAAAAACTGCTTTGATTGTATTAATATGAAAATGCCTCTTTACAATGTGTTCGAGGTCGGACTGCAATAGAGTCTTGGCTCTCCTCTCTTCTCCCTATTCTCTCGATTCTCTTTTTTTCAAAACTAAAAAATCTAGATACAAAGAGGATATTTTTTTCAAAGAGGGGCTCCTCAAGCTCTTCCCTCCATCCTCACCGACTCTCATTAATTTACATTCAATTACATTGAATGGTTGTCTAGTGCAAATCAGATCTAGATCTCAGCATTACAATCATTCTAGGCAACCTTTATCTAAAGCCTGCGTACATGCATGGATTTTGGCTCTACCAGCCTTACAATCATTAAATACAATTTCAAAATTTGAAATTGAAAGTGAGAGGGTTGAGTCTCTCCTCTCCATTGAACATGCTTGATGCTGGCTAGTTGGCACACAACTAGCTTGGAGCGATGCTCCTGCATCACCTTTGGCATTTTTCCATAACATATCTGATTTCACAATTGTTCTACGTACATGCTGCTTCCTTTTAATGTACATAAACCTAGAAAATACTTTATTGTATTTTCACACTCTATAGAAAATATAATTGTGTAAATTTATAGGCAGTGTTTCTACTTGAAATATCGGATTGATCCTATCATGTTTTGGGTTAGTAATTTACTCTTTACCCTCACTATTGATTTACACATGATGTAATTATTACTAGTGCATATGGTCTCTTTGGTAACCTATACAATAATGAAATATAACATACACATCCACCCACAGGTCGGGCTATGCTACTTAGATAGGATGCAACACACCCAACCACCAACAGGCGGGGCACACTGCAATCCCAAGACTCAGTTCTATGAACATGTGTCAAAATCAAAAGACTTATCATTAATAAAAGAGGCATGGAAACCACATGCATAAGAAAAGATCCCTACTACAACATACATCAGTAAACAACGTGGCATGCACAACAAATAACCAGTAGACATGCACATTAAAATACATATCTCAGAGATAATTAAATACACAGTGGAAATAAACATTACACAGAAAAAACAAAGAGCACTTATATTCGCAAGTAAACGTTCACCAACTGGATCTAGACCAAGGACGTTCCTCCCAACCATAGACAATGTTGTTATTTTACTCTTAACAGCAGGTCACCCCCATAATAGGGCTATGAATTCACAAGGATGGGTCCTAGGCCAAGTCTAAACACACAACGAACTAGCTCTCAGGTTTTCCAACCACACAACAAATCCAAATTTCTAGATCTCTTTCCCCCTCATCCTACAAAACCCAAATAAATGAACAAATTTCTCTGGTATGCATTCCCTCAAGATCTCCCACTTCTCTCCAGGGCTCTAGTGCTACTGGATAGAAAATCTCCCAATTGGAATCTCCAAGGATTCTTAGTTGTGGATAGTTCTATCTGAACTTCCATCAAGCTCATAACTAATAGGCTTTTCAACACTCAATCCATCACAGGCCTTACAACACTCACAACAATCAAAAGTACATCAACCCTCTCCTACCCAACCTACACAACCCAAGACAATGGACCCCCTTCTCTGCCACGCACTCCCTCAGGCTGTCCATCTCCTTCCAAGGCTTCAATGATTTTGGTAAAGAATCTCCATGTTGGGACTCTTAGGATTCACAGATGTGAGAAAAATTAACAAAGATCCACCCAAACAACCATTAGTATCCATACTCAGACCAAGAGCACACACAATAGCCAGAATGAGTGAGGAAAAAGGAAGAACAAGGCGAAGAAGATGAAGAAGACCCAAAACAATCCCTAAGGGATGTTTAAATTACATGAAGACAAGAGCCACATGGCCTCCCTCCCAAAAATCTCATGTAACCCCTTTTCTCCATAAAATCAATTAGGGATAAATCAAAATAATAATAAAAAGACTTAGCCCCTCAAGCCCTCTCTCTCGTAGAATAATATCCCCCTATCTCTTTTTTCCTTGTCCGTCTTGTAGACAGTGGTGTATTTTATTAATGTATATGAAGTATTACATTTCCTAGGCACTCTGGCCCCTTTTCAATTTTACTGTCTCACCATCGTAAGTCACAATTACATAATACATTCTATTTCATAAGGGTTAAAACCAAGGTGTTACATCAAGTGATTGTTGTAGTAGTCCATGATGTAAGGGTTGGGCTAGGACATCATATTACAGTTCAGAAAATTGTTGCACTTGCGAGGAAGAGAGCACATTATACACATCAACATACCCCTTTCTCCATTTCTTCACAAGATGTAGGTCTTTGATATTATGGTGGGAAACTAGATGATATTTTTGTTCCTGTATCATAAGTTTCAAGGTCTAATTCCAACTACAAGATTAAAGTTTGATGTTTTTGGTAACTTGTGATTGTGAGGCGGATTCCTTGGATGACCAACTATACCGTCTATTTAGTTTACATGGTAATACATGTAATTCTCTAAATTTCAGTTCCCTTGTATCATAAATTGTGATATGACATCATGTCATTGCAATAACTGTTAAAATTTTTCCCAAATATCGAAGAGTTTCCTCCTTTCACTCCATTCAAAATGATGTAAATTAATTTGAATAGGAGATGGTCATTGATGTTATAGATCATTCAAGTCTATCCAAACTTAACTTAGTCATTTAAACTACTAGTTGTAAACATGTTAATTTGAACAATTAGTTTTACCTGTGTAGTGGTAGTATCTCATTAGATTTGAGAGTCTGTGTTGAGATCCACAATAGGAATATTTACTTGTCCTCATTATGTGCCTTGTATTTGTTAGGGAGTCACTGGAAGTTCCATGAGATAAGTGGTAAAATGGTGGCCTGGTGACTAAATCCATGTCAGCACCACATCATCAAACACATCATCATATTAGCACATAGGAAATACTGGCAAAAATTAAGTCAAAATGAGATGAAACTTCTGTTTTTTTTTCCATAGAGAGGAGATCTACAAAAGTGTTAGAGAGGGCCACTATCCATTTCTGGTTGAATTTGTCTAAAAATGAAAAATAGTGGTTTTTAAAGATCTACATCAAAACCATTGGCAAAGATCGAGATTAAGCTGAAATTGTTGAAGAGAGTCCAAAAAACAGACATTGAAATAATTTATGAATGAATTGAATAAGCTCTTATCTATTGGACTAGGGATGCTAAAATAGGCCAAATTCCACTATTCCAAGCTATTTTGGGGGAATTGTTTGGATTTTTAGAGGAAAAGTGACCCCAAATCACAAAAATAAAAAAAAAATAGTTACTCAACATTTATATACTCATCAATACAGAAAAATTTGGTTAAGTGAAGTTTTTCCATAAGTGCATAGATTGAAAGATAGCTAGTTTTGTCAAAATTCAAAGTCAAGAAAAATTTGTAAAAAGGACAATGTTGAAGATTCCATATGGTTGTAGAATATTACTAGAGCGACAGATGGAAAATATGAAGGTTGTTGTGGGTTCACTATTATGACTATTATAATTTCCCAATAAAAACAATTATTCTTTCTTTATGTATATTCTTCTACAATTGATATAAGTTAACCTTGTAGTAAAATTGCACTAGTGGAGAAAGTGTATAAATGGAGTGAAGGTGGCTTTTTCAGGAAGACATAAGTTTCATCTCATAGATCATTTTCGAGCATAAGAATAGCCATTGGAAAGATGATTCAGAAGAGAACAACCTTAAATTGTTAGAATTTGGATAACTATCATATCATTATTCATGAATTGAGCATAAAAAGGGTCTATAGCATTAATTGACAAAATTTCTATAATATGCATAATTCTAACAAAAATGGTTGTTTCCACATTTTGAAGAAATAGGAGATATAAATATTAGGTATTTATTACATTCTTTTCATGTTTATGGTGTGTAATTTTAGATTCGATGACAACATTTGATGATCCCATCACTTGTTTGGGCGATGTTTGCTAGTTTATCCTTTTTCGCTGCATTTAGTGGTTTTCTAAATCAATATCAGATTAAGGGATTAAGGTTTTGGTAGATTTAAAATACCTAAAATATTTTATATATTGTATTGTGAATGTTGAAATTAATACAATGAATATTTGAGAGGTGTGGCACCAAGGAAGAGTGATTTTCTCTCAGTTAAGGGTTTCTAACATAGATATTTCTGTAGTATGTGTATGAGCCATTGATTAATTTATGTTTTTCTTAAGAATATGTATGACTTGATTTACTTCATAGGTTTAAAAATTACAATAAACATATCATTTCAAGCTAAGAATCCATATTTGGGACATGGAAGAAGGAGAGAAAGCCTTCAGTCGTGAGAGAAAAGCCAAAGGTCAAAACATCAATATTTGTAATGTTGAGACAAAATCAAATGGAACATGAGTAGAGTGGATCCAAAAACATGTATAGATACTATGATAATTTTGAGAATACAAGTGTAGAGTTACAAAGAAGAAAATTAAAAGATGATGAGAGAATAAAATCAAATAAATTCTCTAATGATGCAAATCCTAAATCAGTTGTAGAGGAAAGAAAAGAATGGATCAAAATCAAGATAGGAGGAAGAAGTACGACATTATGAACGAAAAGATAACTACAGAAGAATTGGTCATTCAAAAAGTTCTAGTAGAACTCATATAAATTACTCACCTCCTTACTCAACAAGGAAATTTCATGCATCTAAAGACTCCATAAGCAGTCTAGAAGTGTCTCTTGTTAGGAACCAAAGAAGAAGATATGAATTCGACAGTTTGCAAGGAGAACTGAGGAATCTTAAGACACCATACTTTGACAGTGAAAGAGAAAGGAAAGATGATTTTGAATCCTAGTTTCTTGGAATCAGGAAGTATTTTCAGTTTCACAACTACTCGTCTAACCTAGAAGAAACAATTTCCACATACCATTTGCATGGAAAAGTTGTTATGTGGTGGGATTGATTGAAGGAATTTGAGCACATTAATGAGATTAGTATCACTTAGAAGCAACTGAAGAGATATTTTAAAAAGGAGTATCTTTTAGAGCACTTCTATGACAAGAATATGTAAGAGTTCTTTAAACTTAGGTTGGGGAGCATGAGCATGAGAGAATATGAAAATAATTTCTTAGTAATGTTGAAGTATGTGGGGTTTTATAAAGGATGAGAAGGTGAAGATACATAGTCTTTTGAGTCGACTACCATCATTTTATAAATAGAATATTCAATATTATGAACCCAAAGACAATTATGAAGGATAAGTACATGTATAAGAAAGGAAATGGCAGAGAATATTTGCATAAAACTTGGAAGGATAAAAAGAAAGAGAAAGTTGATAAAATAAGTAAGGGATTCAAACCTCCATTCAACTTAAACATCCCTAATAAAAATTAGCAAGAAAAATCTACTAAGAATGAATCCAAGAGGGGAGATTCCATTGGAAAAACGGGAAGACCACCAATCAAATGTTGTGGATGAAAAGAAGATCACACGTACAAGGATTTCTCTCATACAAAAAAACAAAATTAATACCATGCACAACATCCAAGAGACTACAACATTAGAAGACATGGGAATGAAGTATTCGAAGAATATATCCATCCATAGATATATTCCAAGAAATACCAGGATCGCAAGGATTTGAAGATATATTCCAAGAAATACCAGGATTTCCACCGAAGAGGGAGATAGATTTATCTATTGATTTAGTACCAGGAGCTTCACTAGTATTAATAACTCTTTATAGAATGAGTACACAAGAATTAAAATAATTACAAATGCAGGTGGATGAATAGTTGAAGAAAGGGTACATACGCCCAAGTGTTTCACATGAGGGATCATGGATACTCTTTGTTAAAAAGAAGGATGGGACATTGAGTCTGTGCATTGACTTCAAATATTTGAATAAAGTTATTATGAAGAATATATTCCCTCTACCCAAAATTGATGACCTCCTTGATATGTTAAGAGGAGCAAGGATATTTTCAAAGATAGAATTGAGATCAGGATACCACTAGGTAAGAATCAAGGAAGAAGACATCAGTAAGAAAACCCTTAGAACCAGGTATGGACATTATGAAATTGTAGTGGTACCATTTGTACTGAACAATGTACCAACTTTCTTTGTGTGCTTGATGAAATACATATTCATAAATTATCATGATAAGTTTTTCACTGTGTTCTTGGATGACATACTTATGTATTTTAAATCAGAAGAAGAACACAAACATCACTTGATATTGGAGTTGCAAGTTCTAATGGAACACCAAATTTATGCCAAGATTAGTCAATGCTCTTTTTACTAAGAGTAGATCCATTGCTTGGGGAAAATGATTTCAGAAAAAGGTATAGAAGTATATACAAACAATATTAAATCAATTAGAGGATGGCCATAACCATGGAATGTTTCAGAAGTGATATCCTCCATGGGATTATCTAGATACTACATGAATTTTGTAGAAGGGTTCTCTAAGATTGATCATCCCGTCACTTATTTATAAAATAAGGGAAGTAAATTTGAATGGACAACAAACTGTGAAGAGAATTTTAATTTGTTGAAAGAAATACTTACTCACATACCTATTTTAAATCTTGCTGACCCAAATGAGAATTTTGTGGTTTGTACAAATGCATGCAATGAAGGACTTGGTGGAGGCCTCACTCAAAATGGACATGTCATTAGTTATGAGTCTAAAAAGATTAAAGAATATGGGAGGAATTATACCACTCAAGATTTGGAGCTTCCTTCCATAGCTCATGTATTTAATATGTGGAGGCGTTATCTCATGGAAATGGAATCTGAATTAAGAATAGACCATTGTGGTCTAAATATCTATATGAGCAACCAAATTTGAATGTTAGTCTGACAAGATGGATAGAAGTTTTAGTTGAGTATGACTTTGACATCAAGCATATAAAAGTAAAATAAAATAAGGTTGTTGATGCACTCAGTAGAAGGGTACATCACATGAATGCTACAACCATTAGCATGCTTCAATCATATTTAAAGAGAATAATTTTAGATGTTGTTGTTAAATACCAACATTACCTATAAGTAAAATAAGGTTTACAACAGGTAAATTTACAACAAAAAATTAAAGAGTTTGAGATGAAGGAATATGGATTATTTATTCATAAAAATAGAATTTATCTTCATAGTTATGGAAAACTTAGAAATTTGATAATAAAAGAAATGAATAATGTTCCATATGTCACAACTATCGATTACCAAAAATTAATTGCAATAGTAAGAAGCCAATTATTTTGGACTAGAATGAAGAAGGATGTTGTTGATTACATTGCTAGATGTATGGGATGTTAGAGAGTGAAATTTGAGCATAGACACAGAACATGATTGCTACTACCATTACCAATTCTAGAGAAGAAATGGGAAGTGGTAACCATTGATTTTATCACTAAGTTTCCCCTGAAAAAAAGGAAACATGATTCCATAATGGAAGTGGTTGATAAGTTGACAAAGTTTTCTCATTTTGTCACTATAAAAATGACTCATAGAATAACTAATATTGAAAAAATTTACATGAAGGAAATTTTTAGGTTACACAAAATACCTATGGAAATTGTCTCAGACAGAGATATAAAGTTTACTTCAAATTTTTGGAGAGGATTATATAAAGGATTTGGTACAAATATAAAATTTAGCACAACATACCATCCACAGTCATATGGGAACACAAAGAGAGTCAACCAAGTGATTGAGAACATGTTGAGAATGTATGTGATGGATAAGTCATCTAAGTAGGAAGATTACTTAGATTTGGTTGATTTTACCTATAAAAATGGGTATCAAGATTCATTGAAGATGATCTCATTTGAATCTTTGTATGGTAGAAAATGAAATACTCTTGTGATTTGGGACAACCCAAAAGATAGATTAGTACTTGGGCCATAATTGCTCAAGGATATGGAAGACTAGATGGTTAAAATTAAGCAAAATTTGAAATCATCACAAGATAGACAAAAGACTTATGTAGATAAGAAAATGAAATATAGAGAGTTTGAATTGGGAGATCATGTTCTTTTGAAAGTGAATCCCAAGAAGAGCTCATTCAATTTGGGAAATCGTACAAAACTAGCATCCATATTTTGTGGCCCATTTGAGATATTAGATAGAATAGGGCCAATTGAAAACATGCTTTCATTTCCTACTTCCATGAATGTGCATAATGTATTTCATGTCTCTTTTCTAAAAAATTATGTGCATGATCATAACCATGTGATTGATTGGAATTTGATTCAGGTGGAGCCAAAATGATACTTTTAGGTCTAGTCGGTGCACATATTGGACATAAACGTCAAAATGCTCCAAAATCAAGTCATAGAACTGGTAAAATTTTATTTGACTTTCCATGTTCCTAATGATGTTACTTGGGAGCATGAAGATGTCATACTGACAGAGTACCCATGCAATTTTGAATAATTTTGAAATTTTGATTTATGTTTTGTATATGCATTTAGGATAGTGCCAAAATAAGGGGGAGGGGAATGCAATAACCTGGTTTTTAGTCCCTAGATTAATAATGTATTTTTTTTATTGAAAGAGGCTAGAGTGCCTAGGAACTGTAATACTTTTAACATTACAAACCTTAAGATACATAGTTGGCTACAAGATAGACAAGGACAAGAGTTATAAGGGGTTATGATTCTACGAGAGAGGGGGGAAGATGAGGGCTTAATCCTTTATATTTTTAAAATTTCTTTTATTTTATCTACCTTGGAATTTTGAAGAGAAAGAGGTGGTTATGTGAGGTTCTTTGGGGAACTCCATGTTATGTTCTTTATATTTAAACCATGTTCATGCTTGTCTTTGTGGTTCTCCATTCATTCTCACTGAAATCATTTTTGGGAGTTGTTCCTCACTGATTCACTCTTCTTGCTCATTGTATTATTTTTTTGGGAAAGGAAAACAAACTTTTGAATGTAAGTAGCCATGGTTGACTGGATGTAGGAGTTGATGGAGTATCCCAACCCTGAATTAATGCATGTATGCATGGACGCATTGGCATGTTGATAAACCTTGTTCAGAGTTGTGAATTCTGAGAGTTTCAACATTGTGGAAATAGGTGGAAATACTTAGGGACTACGTGGGAGTGGAGGGGGTTAATTCTCTTTGGGTGGTCTAGGCTAAAGGGGAAGAGAGACAATAAACTACATTTTCTTGTTTGTTTGAGAAGCCTGTGAAAGCTTGATTGTTGACTGGTTCAAGAAGCTAAGTGTTAGTATCAAACCTATCTGTATTGATTCATAACACTAGCTAGGGGGTGACCAATTGTTGAGACTTGGAACATCAGTGTCTAAGATTGGGTGCAACATCCTTTGTCTAAAACCATTTGCTAATTGGTTTTGTTAAAGATACGTGCTCCCTATCATGGTTTTCTCTTCTTTTATAGTTATTTCCATTGTATATTAATTATCATCATTGAGATATGTATTTTTAATTTTCTTTCTTGCTAGTTATTATTATACATTGTTGGAATACTGAGAGGGGAGCTGAATCGGTACGAGCACTTTTTATCAATTTCAATCACAATATATACACT
>JASDQU010243252.1:74053-93092 GCA_032191745.1 Picea mariana | reverse complement strand
TTTCTCTTCTTTTATAGTTATTTCCATTGTATATTAATTATCATCATTGAGATATGTATTTTTAATTTTCTTTCTTGCTAGTTATTATTATACATTGTTGGAATACTGAGAGGGGAGCTGAATCGGTACGAGCACTTTTTATCAATTTCAATCACAATATATACACTTCAACTTTATCTGGAATATCCAATAGTTTATTACTTATGCATTCAGTATATTATTGCATCATAAAAAGTATCATTCATTAGTCTATAATAAACAACCACAGATACATAGTACACCACAATTTACGTGGAAACTCAAATGGGAGAAAACCACAAAATGATTTCTTATATATATCAAGATTACATTCATAGGAAGCACCGAATTCCAAATTATCCAGAAAAAAACTGGAAGTAGGCTCCAACCTCCTATTTACAATCTCCAACCTGAAGGAATCTACAACTCCCTCAATTCTCCAACTACAACTAAAAGGAGGATCCAACCCCCTAGTTTATAGGATCTAACCTAAAGGAAGATCTAACTCCCTATGTTCTCTGGCTCCAACCATAAGGAGGCTACGAAAACCTGATTTATAAGCTCCATCATAAAGTAATCTCTGACTCCCTATGTTTTCCAACATCAATCAGAAGGAGGCTACAACCCCCTTTCCTTTCCACATCCTACCTCCCTGAAAGATAAGTGTAGAATCAACCTATCACTACCATTGATATTGATAATCAAACTATAATTTTCATTATATTTGTCACTGCCACTGTCATTGTTACTATATGTGTCACTGCCACTAGCATTGTTACTGTTACATCAACCTATCACTGTCACATCAACTTGTCACTATCAATCTGTCACTGATATACCATCATTGACTTGTCACTATCAATCTTGTCATTGATATACCATCATCAACCTGTGACTATCAATATGTCATTGATCAACCTGTCATTGACAATAATACTCAATCTCAACGAAATTAGATGCACTCACATATATCATATACCAAGAACATCTCTCATCCAAATTTACAACATCACCAAAGCATGTCTTTAGTCATGTGTCAAATATGTACCAAGCATGTACCAAGATCTCAAAGAACTTCCTAAACATGTATCATACAATCATTAAGATATGTGTCCCAATAAACTACCAAAACATCAATGATATGAATCCAACCGTATACCTCAACCATGTGCCAAAACCATGTACCAATGTGTGCCTCAAATGTATACCAAAGTATATCTAAAACCATGCGCCCGACATCCAAGATTATCCTAAAACCAAATGATATGCCATAAACCATGTACCATGAGATATAATCAATGATGTGCCTCAACCAAGGACTAAAATATGTGCCTCATACATATATCATAAAAAACAAGATCATATACCAAGTATATGCCTCACATTTTCCAAGCATCACACATATGTGCCTCTAACAATGAACCATACACAATGTAGCAATGAAATATATAAAGTATGTATGTACCTCAATCATATGCATCCATGCACCTAAGAGGCCTCCAAGACATTCCTTAAGAAAGTGCCAAGATAAATAAGCATCAAATACATAAATGCATACCTTTACTCATGATGAAAACTGATGCACACCATCTTAGAACCTATATGAAACCTGCAGTATCATCATTCCTTGCTAAAAGTTGGACCAAGTATCCTTATTCAAATTTTCCTCAGCCTCACAGGACTAACCCATGCATCATGCAGGGAATTGAGGGACAAATGTCATACAAGTCGCATAGGTTCCTTGCAGGACACTAGTAGCCTGACCTGCAGGAGTTATCTAAACTAGGGTTTCTCATAAACCCTCACCCTCCTTTGCAACTCCGAGACTTTATCTTATCACTTCCTTCACTGCCTCGGACTTTCTACCGTAGACTTTCCACTAGATCACTTTCTCACATAGAATATATTCAATAAGCTTTTGTGTGTAGATGTACTTATGAGAGACTTCTTGTGGTGTATTTATACTTTTTCAAAGTGTCTTCTTTCCTTAACTTCAGGGTCGACCTGTACTTTTGTATTACAAAAACTTTACCCATTAATTAATGACTTGTAACTATTTAGGGGCTTCTTAACCCCTTCTATAACATGAGGGCATATCTACTCAATCATGAGGAACTAAGTGATGTACCACCTACCATTGGAAATGACACGGTGAGCACTATCCATATATGATAGTGTTATGTGCATTGTCACTATACTTCATCCTCATTTTCCTCAAACAACTTTGGGATTCATCACCATACCTCTAGGGCTTCTAGAATTGTCCAAGGGTAGACATCAATGAAAATAAACTATCCAAAAATATACCCCTTTGGCATTTATGGAAACACTCATACTCCCCATGTGGCCATCACTCCTCATCTATCTTTTATGATTTCTCTCTCCCCCTTTGACATCAATGGTAAAGGGTATCTCCCCTCAGGGATATTACCCTATCTTCATGCTTATGATATTTCTATTTCTCCCCCTTTGACATCATGGGAAAAAGGGTAACTCCCCCTATTGATATGTCTCCCTTGTCTTCATGCTTCTAATATTTCTTTACTCATCTCTTCATACTAACAATTTCTTTACCCCTGTCTTCTTTTGCAATATGTCATGTAGATCAATGTGGGGCTTATTGTATATTCTTTCTTTCCTCTCTTTTAGTGCTTCTTGTCCATTGGTTTTTCCTCTTGTAAGTCACTGAAATATATAAAAATCATTCAAAGTTACTCGACTTCAAATATTTATGGATTTTTATGTTTACTGCTCAGACATCAATGACCACATCACTCAACAATTTCTCTTTGAGGATTTAGCTTCTAATGATGGTTTTGTTCCTCTAGATTTCTATACATTTTAATAATTGACTAATTCTGGTTGTCAATATGATTTGCATCTTCTCTAATCCATGTATTTGTTCTCTCTATTAGATATTCCAAATATCTCATGAAATCATCTTTGTCCATATGTCATAAAGCTGTCCATGACTATACTACTCAACTCCATACAATGATGACTCATATGTTGATGCTTATACTCCCCCTCTTCATCATTCACATTGTTGGGAGTTTTCAAGCTAGATATATTAGAAGAAGACTTCAAAATTCCATCATGTTGAGTCATCTTCCTCTTTTCTTATAGATTCATCATCTTCCTAAATTATGACATCTTCCTCTTCACCATCCTTTTGAATTCTGACATCTTCATATTCATCCCCTCCCTAAACAATGACATCTTCCTCTTTGAATGTATATTCATTATGATCTTTTTCTACTACAAATCGTATGAGTATGATCTATGAGACGTTTCTTTCATTTCCCTTCTCTTCTTATTTTTCTTTTCTTCTCCAAATTTCTGTATATTTGACATCAGTGTTTCCCTTCATGAAGGGATCCATCACACTTTTGTGGTTCTGTAACATCCCCAACCACCCACAAGTCGAGGCATGCTACCTTCAAGCCCACCCTTGGACTTTGTACTCTTACTAATACCTTGTTTAATTAATAAGCATGCATAAGATACAAGATTTAATGACATGCACAACAATATCCATCAAGCATGCATAATATAAGATTTAGTTAAATGATAATTAAAATAAACGCGGAATACATTCATACACATATAATAATATTACAACAGGGAGAACTTATTTTTATAAAAAGGCAAAACCAATTGGCTGTAGACCAAGGACATTCCACCCAACCATAGACACCACTACTCCAAATATCAACAACAGTGTCACCCCCGAGCTAGGGCTATGAATCCACAAGGACGGTTCCAGAGTGTACCTGGATTCCCAAACCAATCAGCTCTCAATATCTCACAGGCTTCCCAACACCCACAAAAATCCAAGTACCCATTTCTCTTCTACCCAGCCTGTACTACCCAAGAGAATGGATCTCCACCCTTCTCCGTCACGCATTCCCTCAGGTCATCCTTCTCCTTTTACTAGGGCCTCCAAGACAATTGGTCCAGAATATCAATGCTAGAACTCTCAAGACTCGCAATTGTGAGAAAAATAGGGCACAGGCCAACACATATCAGATATGGCGGCCCCAAGTCATGGCTGAATTGCACAAGTGACCATTACAACCAACTATCCCATGGCTAATTCTCAGCAGTTCCTTTCCCTTTCCTAGGCCAAGACGCACATGAGGATGGATCAATGGATGGGTAAGTGAGTGCATGGAAGTGTGTGAGGGAAAGAATGGTATGAAAATGTAGGGGTGATGGAGCAGACTAGCCAACGACCAATGACCAGCGACCAACGACCCACTGACCAAACCCACAATCAGACCAGGGATGGGTTTAAGTATCTCTTGTGGGGAATCAAGAACCTCTTAGCCTTCCCCAAGAAGCTCACATAATGAATCCCCTCCCTTAGGAAAAAAGGGTAATTAACATAGGAATAAACATTTATCCCCTCAATCCCCCTCTCTTGTTGAATCATAGCCTCCTATAACTCTAGTCCTTATCCATCTAGCAGCCAAAGATGTGCTTATTATTAATATTGATCAAAACATTACATTTCTTGGGCATACTGGCCCTTTAATAATTTTTTGGGCACTCAGGCCTCTTAGCATTGTAACAATACATTATTTTAAATGCGGGTTCGAAACCTGGGGTGTTACATCCCCTCCCCCTTATTTTGGCATTGTCCTCAGTGTATATACAAAATAGAGATCAAAATTTTAAATTTATTCAAAAAGCTGTGGGTACTCTTACCGCATGGCATATTCATGCTCCCAAGTAGCATATTCAGGACTGTAGCAGGTCCACTAAACTTTTACTAGCTCTATAACTTGATTTCGAAGCATTTTGACTTTTCTGTCCAATACCCGCACTAGTTGAACCTGAAAATTTACCTCTGTCTCTACCTGAATCAGATGTCAGTCAATAACATGGTTAGGATCATGTACATATTTCTTTAGTAAAGAGACATGAAACACATTATTCACATTCATGGAAGAAGGTAATGCAAGCATGTATGCAAATGGCCCTAATGTGTCCAATATTTCAAATGGACCACAGAATCTGGCTACCAGCTTTGTACAACTACCCAATTTCAAAGATAATTTCATGGGCTTCACTTTGAAAAGCACATGCTCCCCTACTTTAAATTCTCTAGTTGTCATGTTCTTTTCTGCATAAAATTTATGTCTATCCTAAGCTGCCTTTAAATTCTGCTTGATCTTAACCACTTGGTCTTCCATGTCCTTGAGAAACTCTAGCCCAAGTACCACTCTATCTGATGGGTTGTCCCAACTTAATAGAGTATTTGATTTCCTACCATAAAAGCCTTCAAATGGGCTCATTCTCAATGAATATTGATACCCATTATTATATGCAAACTCAACCAAGTGTAAGTAATCTTCCCACTTAGATGGCTTATCCATCACATATATTCTCAGCATGTCTTCAATTATTCAATTGACTCTCTCCATTTTCCCATCTGTCTAGGGATGATATGTTGTGCTAAATTTTAGATTTGTGCCAAATCCTTTAAACAATCCCCTCCAGAAATTCGAGGTAAACTTTGTATCTCTATTTGAGATAATTGTCCTAGGTATCCTATGCAACCTAGCAATTTCCTTCATGAAACTTTCTGCATTATTAGTTGTTGTATGCGTTGTCTTCATGGGCACAAAATGAGCATCATTTGTTAATTTGTTAACCACCACCATGATTGAATCATGTTTCTTATTCATTATGGGTAATACTGTGATGAAATCCATGGTGATAACTTCCCATTTCTTCTCTGGAATTGGCAATGGCTGTAGCAAACCCACTAGGTGCCTATGTTGAGCCTTCACCTTCTGACATTCCATACATCAAGTGATGTAATCAACAAAATCCTTCTTCATTCCTGGCCAAAAGAGCTAGCTTCTTAATGTTGTAATTGTTTTCTAGTAACCAGGATGTTCAACATAAGGAACATCATGCATTTCCTTTAGTACCACATTCCTCAGTTCTCTGGAACTAGGAACATAGATTCTATTTTTATGCATGAGTAATCCATCTTCCTTTATCTCATACTCCTTCATTTTCTTCTATACATCTCCCTGTTGTACGTTTTCCTTTGCCTGTAGGTAATGATGATCTATAACAAATCCATCTAAAATTTTGCTCTTCAAGTTTGATTGATGCATACTGACAGCAGTAGCATGCATGAGATGCACTCTCCTACTAAGTGCATTGGAAAATTTATTCTCCTTCCCCTTGATATTCTTGATATTGAAGTCATATTCACTTAAAAATTCTAGCCATCTTGTTTTCCTAGAATTCAAGGTTGGTTGTTCAAAAATATACTTCAGGCCAATGTGGTCTATTCTTAATTCAAATTTCTTCCACATGAGATAATGACTCCACATCCTCAAGGCGTGAACAATGAGAGCAAGTTTCAAGTCATGCATGGTATAGTTCCTCTCATGTTCCTTAATCCTTCTGGACTCATATCCAATGACATGTCCATTTTGCATGAGGACTCCCCCAAGTCGTTCCTTACATGCATCTATACATACCACAAAACTTTCATTTGGGTCAACAATATTTAACACATGCGAACTAGTAAGCAATTCTTTCAACAGATTAAAATTATTTTCACACTTGAGTGTCCATTTAAATTTAGTTCCCTTATTTTGCAAAGAAGTGATGGGAAGAGAAATATTAGAGAACCCTACTATGAACCTTCTGTAGTAGCTAGCTAATTCCATAAAATATCTGACATCTGACACATTTCTGGGTGTTGGCCATCCTCTAATGAATTTGATCTTCTCTGGATCTACTATTATGCCCTACTCTGAAATAATGTGTCCCAAGTAATGGATCTACTTTTGATAAAAATAACACTTACTCAACTTGGCATACAACTGATGTTCTCTCAGTACTTGCAATACCAGTCTTAAGTGATGTTCATGCTCCTCTTCAGAATTAGAATAGATAAGTATGTCATCGAGGAATACTATGACAAACTTGTCCAAATAATTTCTGAATATGCCATTCATTAAGCACATGAAGATAGTTGGTGCATTGGTCAGTCCAAATGGCACCACTACAAATTCATAATGCCCATACCTGGTCCTAAAGGTTGTCTTATGAATGTCTTCTTCCTTGATTCTTACATGATGGTATCCTGCCCTTAGGTCAATCTTTTAAAATATCTTTGCTCCTCTTAGCTGATCAAAGAGGTCATCAGTTCAGGGTAGAGGATACTTGTTCTTTATAGTGTACTTGTTCATATGTCACAAGTCAATACAAGGCCTCAAGGTTCCATCCTTCTTTTTGACAAAAAGTACTGGTGCTCCCCGATGTGAAACACTTGGACGTATGTACCCTTTCTTCAAAAATTCCTCCAACTACGTTTTTAATTATTTTAACTCTGGTGTGCTCATTTTGTTAGGTGTTTTTGACATCGAGGCAGCTCCTGGCACTAAATCAATTGAGAAAGATATCTCCCTTCTTGGTGGCAATCTGGGCATTTCTTGGAATACACCTTCAAATTCCTGTAGCACCGAGAAATATTCAAGGCTTGGCCCCTTTGTATTATCTGTCTCTTCTACATGAGCTTCATACAATCAACATCCTTTCCTAAAACATCTTTTTAGCTATAAGGCCAAAATCTCCCTTTAGAGATGGGTATTGGAACTCCTTTCACAGTTCTCTATTTTCCATTTCCATCAAGACATGTAAATGTCTTGTTATGACAATCTAGGACAACATGATGCTTTTCCAACCAATCCATCCCAATCATAACATCATAAGACCCCAATGGTATGATATTTTTATCAGTGCAAGTATTAACAACATTAAGACTTATGAAACAACTTATGACCATATCATGGATTCTCCATTTGATTCCAGTGGCTAACTAAACCAAACTTGATTTTCCAAGTTTAATTTTCTCCAAATGTAATCTATCCACTATCTTAGGATAAATGTAACAATGACTTGCTCCTGAATCAATCAAAATAGAAATAGGTTGATTTATGATCTTACCTTCCACCTTGATCATATTGGACTAGTACTCTTCTTGTCGATCATTTAAATATGCATAGATTCTTCCCATATCTTCGACTATTGTATCCTTTTGGAGGTTGTGCATAGTCTTCACTCTGTCCTTTTTGTGTGGGCAATCCTTGTATAGGTGATCTTTGCATTCCCAACATTGGATTGGTGGTCTTCCCCTTTTTCCCAAGGAATCTTGTTTCTTGGAATATCCCTTAGCTTACTGATCTTGTTGATTTCTATTAGGCTCATTCCTATTGAAGGCAGTCTTGAATCCTTTCCTCCTCTAATCGGACTTCACATTTTTCTTCTCCTTCCAATATTTCTGCAGGGATTCTCTTCCCTATCCTTGCTCATACAGGTAATTATCCTTTTTGATGGCCTTAGTCAAGGTCCTGGGTTCATCATTCTTGATCTTTTCCTTATAAAAGGCTGGCAATCCACTTAGAAATATTTGTATTTTCACTTTCTTATCACCAATGAACTTGACATATTTTAACAATCCCAAGAAGTTCTTCTCATACTCTACCATAGTCATGCTTCCCAACCTAAGTTCAAAGAACTCTTGCATTTTCTTGTCATAGAAATGATCTAAGAGGTACTCCTTCGGGAAGCACTTCTTGAATTGTTTCCAAGTGATCCTACTTTCATTAACCTGTTCCACTTGCTTCAGTTGGTCCCACCATATCATAGCCTTCCCGTGTAAATGGTAGGTGGAAATCTTGGATTCTAGGTTTGATGAATGGTTATGAAACTAAAAATATATTTGAATCCCAAGAAACCATGCTTCGGCATCATCTTTCCTTTCTCTTTCACCATCGAAGGAAGGTGGCTTGAGCTTCCTCAGCTCTCCTTGCAAAATATCTGCCTCTTGTTTCCTTCTTTGTTTCCTGATAGGGGACACCTCTGAAATGCTTATGGCCTCATCTGATGCATCAAAATTTCTCTCTGAGTAAGGAGGTGAGTGATGCCCATGATCTCTGCTAGCACTTCTAGAATAACCAGCGCTTCCACGAGCATCTCTTATATCATGACACTTGCCTCCTTCCTCTTGTCTTCATTTTGATCCCTTCCTTGTTCACCTATGCAACTTATTTAGCCTCTGCAACACTCAATCATTTATAGGACTTTTCTCTCTCATCAGTCTCTTGTTGTCTGCTTTGTAGCTCTGCACTTCCATCTTCAGGCTTCTTACCATTTCTATTAACGTTGCCTTCTCTCCTTTTCCCTTGCGTCCATTGGACTTTGTCTCTGCATTACCAACTATGGTATTCTGGCCTTCATCCTCGTTATCATGACTAGAGGATCCCTCACCTTCTTCCATTTCCTCAATATGCATCATGAGTTGATGTGTTTAAACCCGTTAATTCTATAAAATGTGCAAGCGACCATTTTGTTAAAATTATGCATATGATAAACAAAATTGCCAAACCATGCTACAGGTCTCTTTCTTTTTTTTTGTTCATGGAAATCATATCCCCATTCTATGAAAATAACAGTGTCATGTTATCCTTGGCTGACACAAAATTTCATCCTGCACACATGCTTCTTTCAAACCACTTCCCAGGTGATTGGGACTAGAAACCGCGGCTAAATCCTTCCTTATCACATTTATGTCTCAAGGACAACCAATTCGGTCCTTAGCCCTACTTCCCTCATCTCTTAATCTACATATGACCACGACCATGACCCTGCGCTTAGATGAAAAAGCGCTTTTCCACAGCTTCAGGACTTGAAAACTTTCAGCCAGGACCAAATCAAAGATCCTTGTCCTATTTCATGATCAATGATCGAGATCCACTTCAGAACTCCGTGCTTCATGAGTCTCAACTTTCCTCACTTGTCTCCTCCCAAAACAATTTTTCCTGGAGTTCATGATCTATCGATGCCTTTCCTCCCACAGATCAGTGACTATGAATCACTTCAGCTTTTCAGGCTTCGAAAGTTTCAAACTTCCCTCCTGCACTTTCTCCTGGAGTGCTTTCACCCAAATTCGATGATCCTTTGACATGTGTCTTCTGGAATCAACAGTTGATAAGTACTCTGGCCTTCGGGATTTTTTGACCCAACACAACCTATCACATCTTTCCCCTCTAGAGTGCCTTATCTCCGGACTACATGACCTATCCCCACATGGTGAAATAATGGAAGCGGACAAGTGGCCCAATCAGGTGAGTGCCACGTGTCACGTTCTAACTAACTTTTCAATACTCCAAACGCTAAAACATTACTAACATGTGGCACACATCCCATGTGTCCATGTCATCCCAGGTGATGTCTGCAAGCCACATCACTTCTAGAATTCCAAGGTCCACATCACCTCTAGGTGATGTCATCATGCCCCATCACTTCGGCTTTTCTAGCTTCGAGACATAGGGAGTTTTCATAATAGCACACTTCCAATCCTCTCAAATTATGAATTCCTGAACTAGCCAATATGTCACCATGTGTCCTCCTAGATGGGATGACTAAGATTCACTTCGGGTCTTCACCCAGAGTCCATGGAAGTACACCACATGTCCTTCTTAATCTGACGATTGAGGCTTACTCCAAGTCTTCGGACTTTGGAAATATCAAACCTCAAACCCTTTTTTTTTTTAATTTTCTTATCTGAAGTTTTTGATCTATTGATGTGTGTCTCCCATGGATCGATGACTATTATTTCTTTGGGACTCCTGACTTCAAAAATCTCAAACTTCAGAACTTATCTGGCCCCATTGGCTTTTATCTGAAGCCCTGGATGTGGCGACATGTGGCTCTCGATAGACCAATGGCTGAGATCCTTTTGGTTCTTCAGGTTTCGGAAGTCTCAAACTTCAAACCTCCTCCTCACTCAATTTTTCCTGGAGCGTTTTATCTAGAGCACACAATCGGTTGACGCGTGTCCTCCTACAGATTGATGATTCCCAGCTACTTCAACTATATGGAGTTTTGATGTTCAAGCACCAACATGTCACATCACTTACTGCCTTTCCATATGCGGGGGCGCGCATCGGTGGTTTGGAGTAACCTGTTTTTTGCTTCTTAATTCTCCTGATGCTAACACATAACCCCCTCGGTGAAACCATGGTTTGGATTACGGGACCACCTTGAGGAATTAAATCCCATGCAACTTGGTTCCCTGCAATGCCTATTGTCCATTGATCTCTCTCTCCAATGGGATCTGACGGTTGTGACCTTAACCCTTACTTTGTTTTCAATAGATGACCCTTGTTCACCTATCCTCTGATCCAACGATCCTAGATCTCTCCTGATCCTATAGTGGCGATCACTCTCGAATTCAAAGGGGATGGTCACGATCCTTCAAACCCCTTACAACGAATCTTTGATGTTCTATCTCCTATGTAGACTCTGCGACGCCATTCCTCCTAAGATTTTCAACTTCACCGTCAGAGTTCGATCTCAACCATGAGACTCTGACCAATAGTCCGGCCCCATATCGGCTCAGTGTTTCAACCAGAAGCTCTGATACCAATCTGTAACATCCCCATCCACCCACAGGTCAGGGCATGCTACCTTCAAGCCCACCCTTGGACTTTGTACTCATACCGATACCTTATTTAATTAATAAGCACGCATAAGATGCAAGATTTAACGACATGCACAACAATATCCAGCAAGCATGCATAATCTAAGATTTAGTTAAATGATAATTAGAATACAGAGAGAAATACATTCATACACATATAATAATATCACAACAGAGAGCACTTATATTTATAAAAAGGCAACACCAACTAGTTGCATACCAAGGACGTTCCACCCAACCGTAGACACCACTACTCCAAATATCAACAGTGGTGTCACCCCCGAGCTAGGGCTATGAATCCACAAGGACAATTCTAGAGTGTACTTGGGTTCCCAAACCAGTCAGCTTTCAAGCTCTCACAAGTTTCCCAACACCCACAACAATCCAAGTACCCAGCTCTCTTCTACCCAGCCTGTACCACCCAAGATAATGGACCTCTACCCTTCTCTATCACGCAGTCCCTCAGGTAATCCTTCTCCTTTTACTAGGGCCTCTAGAATAGCTGGTCCATAATCTCAATTTCAGAACTCCCAGGACTCACAGTTGTGAGAAAAACAACGCACAGGTCAATGCAACTCACACATGCAGGCCCCAAGTCATGGTTGGATTGCACCAACGACCATTACAACCAACTATCTTGTTGCTAATTCTCAGCAGTTCCTTTCCCTTTCCCAGGACAAAACACAGGTGAGGATGGATCAATGAATAGGTAAGTGAGTGCATGGAAGTGAGCAAGGGAAAGAATAGTACGAAAATGCATAGGTGACAGAGTGGATGAGCCAATGACCAATGACCAACAACCAATGACCCACTAACCAACCCCACAATCATACTAGGGATGGGTTTAAGTATCTCTCGTGGGGAATCAAGAACCTCCTGTCCTTCCCCAAGAAGCTCACATAACCGATCCCCTCCCTTAGGAAAAAAGGCTAATTAACATACGAATAAACATTTAGCCCCTCAATCCCCCTCTCTTGTGGAATCATAGCCCCCTATAACTCTATTCCTTGTCCGTCTAGTAGCCAACGATGTGTTTATTATTAATAATGATCAAAACGTTACATTTCTTGGGAATACTGGCCCTTTCATAATTGTTTGGGCACTCAAGGCTCTTAGCATTGTAACAATACATTATTTTAAATGGGGGTTCGAAACCTGGAGTGTTACAAGTTCTGAGATATGTGTCCATATTTGTGGAATTTCTAACATTGAATATTATGGGAGGCCACATAAGCATATTTGGCTTGAACATTTCTTCCATATGCTCTGCAATTCAAAACTTTATGTCCAATGTTATTATACATAAAAAAATGACCCAAAAAGAAACTTTGATACCTAGAAGAAAATGATCCTCTTTGTGATGTAGTCCTTCTGAATTCATGCCTTGGATGATCATAGTATTCTCTCCCGTTATTTTCTTCGTGATGATTAAAGATTCTTTGATACCTGAAGGTATAAGGTATTTTTGGAAATACACTTCTTTTGTATTCATTCCTCTAATGATATTGTGTTCCTATGATTGGTTGATCTTCTTTCATTACCTTAATATTCTTCTTTGAAAGATTGGGAAGTTTGATAACTTCTACATAACCCTTTTGTTCTATTTCTTTCGTCATGGAGCTTGAGCCTTTCTCAAAATGAATTTTCTTGTAACCTAGTCCAGAATTTTCACTAGATGGCCTTTGAATTTTGAGAATATCTTCTAACACTTGAGAACTTTTCAAGTTCTTGTTGAGCTTGTTGACTTCAACTCTCAATGACAAAAATTCATATTCAATCTTCTCACACTCCTTTTATTTATTTATCATCTAGATCGGCATTACATATTCCATTATTTTTCCTTCTTCAAGTTTGATTTTCAAGGAGATCATTTCTTCTTCAAGTATTCTTTCTTGTTGGATGAATTCTACTTCAATCTTGTTTAAATATTCATATATTTCCTTAAGATGGCTTGTTAAAACAATTTCTCTCTTTTCTGCTTCTTTACCTTTGTTTTTAAATTAGAAACTTCTTCAGAATTTTAATTTGACTTTTGATAACCTCCCTTTAGCTTGATCATTTCTTCTTTGAGTGATTTTTTTTTCTTCCTTTCTTTCTTCAGCTCAGTTAAAGCACTGATTAGTTCTGCATCAAGATCCACTTTACCTTCTTCTTGATCAGTTTCAAGAGTTCCTTTCTAATTTTTGTAGCCATAAAGAGTACTCTTTCTTAGTCATTGTCATTTTCATCATCTTCATCAAATGAGGAACTATCTTCTCTTGAGTAAAGGTTTTTATTGAAGACTTTCCTTTTATCTCACTTCTAGTTTTCATTTTGACATTTTTTTTCTTTCTTGGGATCTTCTTCTTCATCACTATATGAATTCTTAGAATAAGGACATTTAGTATACAAATGAAAAATTTTACCACAATAATTAAAACATTTTAAGGGAAGAATACCTTTGTACTTGTTGGTTCCTCTCTTCAACTTTCCTACAAAGTTGGCCATTTATTCATCTTCGTTTGAATCATCACTACAACTGCAATTTGACTTTGACTTTTTCTTATTCTTCTTCTTTTTTTTCTTGGATGCTTTGAAACATGATTCCTTCCTAGATGGATTATCCTGTTCTGTTCTCATTTCATAAGTTGTAAATATTCCATGTAGCTCATCCATTCTTAGTGTACCATGATCTTCTCTTTCTTCTAGGGATGAAAATTAGGATCAAAACTGATTGGAAGAGACCTTAATATCTTTTGAACAATGATGGGTTCTTTAACTTCTTCTCCCAATCCTTTAATAGTGTTTAATATTTCATCAACTCACCGAAATTAAGCTACAATATCTTCATCTTCCTTCATTTTCAACTGTTCAAATTGACCTCTATAAGTTTGAAGCTTGGCCCCTTTGAATTTGGAATCTCCTTTGTATAAATTCTAGAGTTTGTCCCAAATATCCTTTGGAGAATCACAGTGCATAACCTTTACATATACTAAACTCGCAAGAATGCTCAAAGTAACATTCATATTTAATTGAGTTTGTTTCCATCTCTATCTATTGGGGGAGTGGTAGGTGTCATGTTTCCATCTACTACTTCTTGCCATACATCAAATCCTTGTGCTTGTATAAAAATTTCCATTCTTCTTCTCTAGAAGGAATAGTTTTGTCCATCAAACATTGGTGTTCCATTTTTAGTGCACTCCATGATCTTCATTCCAATGGTTAGACTGTTTCTTGAAGGAACCCACTCTGATTCCAATTATTAGAATACTAAGAGGGGAGGGTGAGTCAGTATGAGCACTTTTTACCACTTTCAATCAAAATATATATACTTAAACTTTATAAAAAATATTCAATAGTTTATCGCTTATGCATTCAGTATATTATTGCATCATAAAGAATATAATTCATTAATGCATAATAAAAAAACATAGATACATAGTACACCAGAATTTACATGGAAACACAAATGGTAGAAAACCATAGACTGATTTCTTATTTATATCAAGATTACATTCATAGGAAGAACCAAGTTCCAAACTATCCAACATCAATTGGAAGGAGGATCCAACTCCCTATTTACAGGCTCCAACCTAAAGGAAGTTATAAATCCTTGAATTCTCTTGCTACAACTAAAAGGATTCTCCAACCCCCTAGTTTACAGGATCCAACCTGAAGGAATCTCCAACTCCCTGTGTTCTTTGGCTCCAACCAGAAGGAGGATATGACCCCCTAATTGAGAGGCTCCAACATGAAGGAAGATCCAACTCCATGTTTTCTTTGGCACCAACCAGAAGGAGGATACAACCCCCTTTCATTGCCTTGTCTTACCTCCCTAAAAGATAAGTGTAGACTCAATCTATCACTACCACTAATACTAATAATCAAATTCTCACTGTCACTGTATGTATCACTACCAATGCCACTTTCACTGTTATTTTATCTATCACTGCCTCTGTCACTGTTATTTTTACTATTACATCAACCTTTCACTATCACATCAACTTATCATTATCAATATTTCACTGATATACCATCATCAACCTGTCACTATCATTATTTTCATTGATATACCATCATCAACCTGTCACTTCCAATATGTCACTATTGTTGATACTCAACATCAATGAAATTAAATTCACTCATATAGATCATATGCAAGAACATATCTCAACTATATTCCCAACATCACTAAAACATGCCTTTAGTCATGTTCCAAATATGTACCAAGCATGTACCGATATCACCAAGAAGTGTGTCAACATGTATCATAACATAATCAATATATGTGTCTCAATAAAGAACCAAAACATCAATGATATGAAACCAACCATATACCTCAAACATGTGCCAAGACCATGTATCAAAGTGTGACTCAAAAAATATACCAAAGTATATCTTAAACCATGTGCCCAACATATGAGATGCTCCTCAAACCAAAATATATGCCATAAACCATGTACCATGAAATATCATCAATTATGTGACTCAACCAAGTAAAAAACTATGTTCCTCATACATATGTCATAACAACCAAGATCATCTACCAAGTATATGAATCACATATGTGTCATGCATGCCTAATACATTCCTCCAACAATGAACCATAAAAACCATACACAATGTACCAAGGATATATATCACACATATATGTACCTCAATCATATGCATCCATGCACCCAGGAGGCGTTGAAGGAATTCCCTAATTATGTGCCAAGCTATCCAAGCATCAAATACATAAAGACATACCTTCACTCATGATGAAAATTGATGCATACCATCTTAGACACTATAAAAACCCTACAGTATCATCATGCCTTGGTGAAACCAAGATGAAGCATCCTCCTTCAAATTTGCCTCAACCTCACGGGACTAACCCATGCATCACACAAAACCCCATGGGATATATGTCGTACAACCTGTGGGGGTGCCTCATGCAACACTAGTATCCTAACCTGTGGGGGTCAACTAATCTAGGGTTTCTCAGAAAACCTCGCTCTCCTTTGAAAATACGAAACTTTCACCTTCACACATCCTTCGCTAACTCAAAATCGCTACCACTGACTTTCCAATAGATCACTTTCTCACATAGAAGATATTTAATAAAATTGTGTGTGTAAATGTACTTATGAGAGACTTCTTGTGGTGTATTTATACTTTTTCAAAGTGACTTATTTTCTTAACTTTAGAGATGACCTATAATTTATTTGTACAACCACTTTACCCTTTAATTAATGCCTTGTAATTGTTTAGGGTCTTCTTAACCATTCTTCGGGGATTTCAACTTCATGTGGGAATATCTCCTCAACTGCGAAGAACCACGTTACATACCACCTATCGTTGGAAGAAAAATGAGGAGGACTATCCATCTATGAGGGTGTTACATGCTTTATCACTACCCTTCATCCTCTTTTTCCTCAAACAACTTTGGTCTTCATGACCACACTGTTGATGTTTGGGTAGCATGGGGAAGACATGCTCCTAGATTAATAATTAATAATATAAATAAATATATATAATAAATAAATATTTTTTTATTATCCAAGGGATGCATCCTTTCATGGATGGTCACCATATGTTCTATATATATGGAATAATCATCATTGTAATAATATATCAATCATATACCATCTCACATTATCTGAAATAGAAAAATCAACATGGTATTAGAGAAGGATTGGGCATGACTCCCTCACGGGAGAGCCAAGGAAGACGAGAGTAGAATTAACTAAAATTTATTCGAGAGAGTCTGGAGAAGTGAGAATATGAGAGGACCATGGGAAGAACTGAGTAATAAGGTGAAGTTGTTATGCAAGAAATCCTACTGCCTCTAGAGATGTGAACCTATGCGTGAGGAAGAAAAATATCCCTATGCACATGAAGGAGGAGCCTCATAGTTGTTTGTTGTTAGAAAAGTGCAGATAGACCATGTGCGAGTGTGTGTGTGTTGTCTTCTACCAAGGTGCATGTAAAGTTGTTTGATGTGAAGATAGTGAAGGAAATTGATGTGTTTACTAGGATGTGAGCCCACCTCTCTACAGGTGAATTTATTGTAGTGATTATATGAGAAGGTTAATATGTCCAGATCTCACAGTGATAAATCCATGGGAGCGTGCAAGTGCATGGTAGTTGGATCAAAAATAAATTGCAGAGGTAATAATACCAAATCACAAAGGTTATGTGGAGGGATCACTGAGTATTGAATCACGAGTTTTATGAGATGAGGGTTCCACCAGATCATAATGAAAAGAATCCACACGACATTGTTGAGGGAACCAAGAGAACATTGAGTGGATTCACCAAATCAATGTGGAGGATTTTTTCCTCTTCTCAAACCCATTCAGATGAGGGTTCCATTAGATCATTGTTGTAGTGAAACCCTATCTTATAATTCCTCTTGTTGTCTACATGGTTTATAGGTGGTCTCTTACACTTCCTCGAACTAGATAATTAATGTGATCATTGTAGACTTCCTTTGAAGTGAGAAGCATTGAAAAACCCTCTTAGTTGAGATCACATGAATCTTGTTTGAATGTGTTGATGTTTGAAGAAATAAAGACATAAATTCTCTCTGTAGGGTCCAGTGTGAACTAGTAGGGAGGTGTTAGCGTGGAAAATCCCCATATACTGGGTCGAGGTACATGCATAGAACTGATTTCCATTAAAAGACATTTTTATTACTAAGTTTCCATAAAACTATCTGAATTGAAAGAAAAAAGAGAGGAAAGAAAGGTTAGTAGGTGTATCTTTGGTCGTTGTGGCTAGTGTAGACCTCTTTCGCCTTTGCATCTTCCTAGATTGTTGGTGTCCTCCCAAAGATGACCTACAAAATCTTATGAAAACAATGCTACAATGTATACGATCTCTACTTATCACTTTCAATGTTCAAATATAGAAAAAAATGCATAAATCGGTAAAATCATATAGACGCATTGTTTTGGGACATGAAATAACTATTTTATTCAATAGTAATATCACAAAGATTACAACCTTTGTCGTCAATCGCTCCGCGAACCAGGTTAGGGCTCCTTTACCTTGGCTCCGAGTGCATCAATTCCATGTAAGCTTCTCACAACAAACTTATCACTTAGGAAAGGAGAAAGGGTTGTATAAGGATAAAGGGTTGGAGGGGAGTGTTGATGTAGCACACCCATTTCGGAACTTTGGGCTTACTCATGCTCTGATACCCATTTGTACACACCATTTGTACAAAGCTCATATAGATATCATATATCCCATGCATTTAAACAAATAAACACATTTAACTCAGAGTAAAACATATCATTACTTCTATAATTAAACAATCTATAACATTCCATATTAATTCGTATACACGATGGAAAACATGATAACATATATAGTAGAGACATGATAAAATGTGATAAAACATAGTTAGACACTTATCTTGTAACAATGGTGGGCTCCACCAACCAAATGAATGCCTTCCACAAACCTCCCAGCCTTAGATCGCACTTCTCATCAACTCAGCAGTGGGTCACCCCCGACCTAGGACTAAGCTCCACC
>JASDQU010243252.1:56055-70250 GCA_032191745.1 Picea mariana | reverse complement strand
CAAGGGTTGACATCAATGACAACCAACCTTAATCAGCAGATTACTGCATTATTTGAAAAGTTAGTATCGGGGTATGGGGAGACGACACACGCAATTAATTATTTTGTAAAACAAACATTGAACCAGATATATAAAAGATTAAGATATCCAAAAATATTTATGTCCAAATTAGTCTCACGAACCTAGAAATGCATGCAAATCATTCTCACAAACCCTTTCATCAAAAGGCTATGTTGTGCATGGGATTCAAAAATTTTCATATTATCAAGCTAATATTCTCATATTCTTGTAAAAATCATATTAATTATACTGATATTCAATCATGGGGTAAGTATTTGTGATGTGCTTACTCCTCTTTTTATGATTTCCCGTGTACTCCATTTTGTTGTGTCGATGAGCTGGAAAGTTATCAGTACTTACCCTAAATATTACAACATTTCAATGTTTTCGTTCTTCTAGGATCCAAGGATGAATATTGTGATGGAGAAGGAAAATTCTTGCCTTTGATTCCCATGTATTGTTTGTGTTGGAAAGATGTAGGCAATAATTGTAGTACTAGTATTGTTCATATTTTTCATTCATATTGATCCGAAATGTACAAATGTATCGAATGTATTTTTATTGTGAAAGGGAGATTTATAGTCAAATTTCCAAGTATGGGATTGTTCATAGGGTTGAGTGGGGAAACTGGGTATTTTCTCACCTGATTTATGGGTCGACTAACACTATGTATATCAAATGTGTCATGAATGTTGTCTGAAATCAAACATACTGATCGCCTCAATGTTGTTAAAAAATGGAGATATTGATATGGCCTCAATGGTGTTTGTAATCAAAGTTTGAATTGAACACAATGTTTGTATAGACTATATTTCAAGTTTTGTATAGACCTTTTAACAAGTTGTCAAGGAAAGAAAATATGTTGCATTAATATTGTCTAATTTGCAATAAAGAAACTGTTGTGAGGTGCGTTGTACTACTTGGAAATGAGGTTTTGTCTCAGATTTTGATTGTTTGTACTAGGGTGGATGATACTATGTGGTATACAATAATATGTATTCTTTCTTAGGGATTTCAATTTCATTCTAGAAGATGGGGTGTACCTGTTCATGACACTTCCATTGACATCAATTTGATAAACCTTCCCTTAGACTTAAGTTTTTTTTTTGTTCTTATTCATAAAGTGATGATGAAAGATTTAATATTCATTTGTATTTGTTGATTTAAACTCTTAGAACTTGTTAATTATTGTACTAATATATAGTTATTTTTATGGAAGAAACAACAACATACTTGTTTGAGCTTGAAGTACTTGCAATAGCAACAACTCATGGGTTAGCAGTATTGTTCTAGTGTTCTCATTTAATTTTTTTGTATAGGATGTATGCTAGTTCTTGAGAGTAATTTCACTATAGTTAAATTTCAAATGGAGTGTTGTTTGACAATACTTGTAAACACTTTGAAGTAGCACTAGGCTAGGACTACAATATTAGAGAAATCAGATAGGTTTCCTTTGGCCTTTTTCCATAACATATCTGATTTCACAATTGTTCTACGTACATGTTACTTCCTTTTAATGTACATAAAACTAGAAAATACTTTATTGTATTTCCACACTCTATAGAAAATATAATAGTGTAAAGTTATAAGTAGTGTTTCTAATTGAAATATCGGATTGATCCTATCATGTTTTGGGTTAGTAATTTACTCTTTACCCTCACTATTGATTTACACATGATGTAATTATTGCTAGTACATATGGTCTCTTTGATAACCTATACAATAATGAAATGTAACATACACATCCACCCATAGGTCAGGCTATGCTACTTAAATAGGATGCAACACACCCAACCACCAGTAGGCAGGGCACACTGCAATCCCAAGACTCTGTTCTATGAACTTATCTCAAAATCAAAAGACTTCTCATTAATAAAAGAGGCACGAAAACCACATGCATAAGAAAAGATCCCTGCTACAACATAAATCAGTAATCAACGTGGCATGCATAACAAAAATTAGTAAACAACGTGGCATGCACAACAAATAACCAGTAGACATGCACATTAAAGTACATATTTCAGAGATAATTAAATACATAGTGGAAATAAACATTACACAGAAATAACAAAGAGCACTTATATTTGCAAGACATTCACCAATTGGCTCCAGACCAAGGACATTCCTCCCAACCATATACAATTTTGTTATTTTACTTTTAACAATAGGTCACCCCCGCACTAGGGCTATGAATCCACAAGGATGGGTCTTAGGCCAAGTCTAAACACACAATAGTTGGAGAACTAGCTCTCAGGTTTCCGAACCACACAACAAATCCAAATTTCCATCTCTCTTTCCCCCTCATCCNCTAGTGCTACTGGATGGGAAATCTCCCAAATGGAATCTCCAAGGATTCTTAGTTGTGGACAGTTCTATCCGAACATCCATCAAGCTCATAACTAACAGGATTTTCAACACTCAATCCATCACAGGCCTTACAACACTCACAACAATCAAAAGTACACAAGCCCTCTCCTACCCAACCTACACAACCCAAGAAAATGGACCCCCTTCTCTGCCACACACTCCCTCAGGCTGTCCATCTCCTTCCAAGGCTTCAGTGATTTTGGTAAAGAATCTCCATGTTGGGACTCTCAAGATTCACAGATGTGAGAAAAATTAACAAAGATCCACCCAAACAACCATTAGTATCCATACTCAGACCAAGAGCACATGCAATAGCCAAAATGAGTGAGNAAGAATCTCATGTAACCCCTTTTCTCCATAAAATCAATTAGGGATAAATCAAAATAATAATAAAAAGACTTTGCCCCTCAAGCCCTCTCTCTCTCGTAGAGTAATATCCTCCTATCTCTTTTTTCCTTGTCCGTCTTGTAGCCAGTGGTGTATTTTATTAATGTATATCAAGTATTACATTTCCTAGGCACTCTGGCCCCTTTTCAACTTTACTATCTCACCATCCTAAGTCACAATTACATAATACATTCTAGTTCATAAGTGTTAAAAATGAGGTGTTACATGAAGTGATTGTTGTAGTAGTCCATGATGTAAGGGTTGGGTGAGGACATCATATTACAAATCAGAAAATTGTTGCACTTGCGAAGAAGAGAGCACATGATACACATCAACATACCCCTTTCTCCATTGCTTCGAAAGATGTAGGTCTTTGATATTATGGTGGGAAACTAGATGATATTATTGTTCCTATATCATATGTTTCAAGGTCTAATTCCAACTAGAAGATTAAAGTTTGATGTTTTTGGTAACTTGTGATTGCAAGGTGGATTCCTTGGATGACCAACTATACCGTCTATTTAGTTTACATGGTAATAGATGTAATTCTCTAAATTTCGGTTCCCTTGTATCATAAATTGTGATATGATGTCATGTCATTGCAATAACTGTTAAAAATTTTCCCAAATATCGAAGAGTTTCCTCCTTTCCCTCCATTAGAAACGATGTAAATTAATTTGAATAGTAAATGGTCGTTGATGTTATAGATCATTCAAGTCTATCCAAACTTAACCTAGTCATGTAAACTACTAGTTGTAAACATGTTAATTTGAACAATTAATTTTACCTCTGTAGTGGAAGTCTCTCATTAAATCTGAGAGTCTGTGTTGAGATCCACAATAGGAATATTTACTTGTCCACATTATGTGCCTTGTATTTCTTAGGGAGTCACTGGACATGTGTCCTACCATATTCAAATTGCAAAGTAACTACATAAAATGCAAAATATTTGTTCTATTATATTAAACATTCGAAACAATATAAATACCAATTATTTATTTAGAAAAAAGGATTGTATGAAGGGTACTTTGTAGATGAAAATGTTGAAATGAAAATATTCAATAGTTACCAAATGAATTATTTTACCAGTGTTCTTCATGTTTGATAGGTGACATATTTTTCAGTTATTGGCTATTGATGAAGCAAATATTTAATTGTTTTCCAATTGTGCATGGTTGGTGAGCTAGATTTTACCTCCATTTCTAGTGGATCTATTCCTTTGTAGAGTTTAATGGAACTTAAATGTTTTCCTGTGTTAATTCCAGGAAGAGATTCAAAAGATCATTTATGAACACAAGGATATGCTTGAAGCAATCATAATTGGGTTTATATATATAGAATGGAATCCTCGTTGGACATTTGACAAAATTTATCGATATTTAGAAGACATTATGTTGATATTTAGAGGAACATTTGTGACAAACATTTTTTAATATTTATATGAAACCATTCTTCATAAATATTGTGACACATGTTTAATGATGGAAATAGGTTGAAACATTCATTGGAAGTGCGACATTTTTCTGACACAAATTCGTCAATAAATTGTCGGAAAATGGGCCCAACGTATTAGTGATATAAACATAAACATGATAAAAAAACATGTAAACAAACATAAAATAATACTTGTATTTTTGTATAATTCTCCAACTGCATGTAAACCTAGAAGTTCCTCCCATTAGTAAACTTTCTTGTTGATACACTCTCAACAATAGGTCAACCCCATGTTGGGGCTATGACTCCACTAGGGAAAATGCTCCTAATCCAAACAAAGGTCTAGCCCGCAACATAAAACAACACAATCTTAGGTGTGAACTGTAGAGCTAGATCCCAAATCACAGCCTCTTGTTCCCCACAGTCGATCCCATCCAATGAAATGTACTCCCTTCTCTGTTAAATATTCCTTCGGACAATCCCACTTCCACTCTAAGGATTCAACAACAAGCTGAATAGGAAGCCTTAAATCTATGTAGTACTTGGAACACAAGGTTTCTCAAGGAGTGATAGCACCCAGTAGCACACACACGGGGAAAACTATTCCTAGAAACTCTCTGACCTATAGAGAATGATCCATAGGCCTGAAAGCTTGCTTCTTGAACCCAAACCCCCAAGGATTTACTGAGTAGCAATCAACTCCAACTTCTTCTTACACTCTCCATCCAAGGTATGGATGATGGATGTCAGGCTGAGTGAAAGATTGGAAGAATGATGAATATTAAAAATTACACTAAGTTCCCCACATTATATTGCATGTTCCTATCTTGAAACTTATCACTCTAGGAAATTCCTTTGACTCCACTTGGTAATTCATTCCTCTCCCGTAGAAAACTATGCTAAATTATAATATATAGCTTATGACTTAGGAATAATATTGTTTAATTCCTTGGCTTAAGCCGCCATGAATTAGCCCCTTTTTCTTGGTCTTCATTTCCTTTTGTGGATTATTATCCCCCCATACTCTTCCTTCGACTTGTTCTATAGCTCAATGATGTATATTTTTATTAAAACCAAGTGTGATTACATATTGAATTTGTTTAATATTGTTGGCCTAAATCACAAAAGCACTCTAGCCTCAAAATGTGTGTGTGTGTATACAGAGAGAGAGNCCTAAGGGACTATGTGGCAGTGAAGGGGGTTCATTCTCTTTGGGTGGTGTAGGATAAAGGGGAAGAGAGTTGGTAAAATGGATTTTGTTTTCTGTTTAATAAACCTATGAAAGATTGATTGTTGACTCATTTTGGAAGTTGAGTGTTGGTCTTAGACCCATCCTTGTGGATTCATAGCCCTGGATATAGGGTGACCTATTGTTGATATATGGAACAACAATGTCTAAGGTTGGGTATAGTTTCCTTGGTCCGTAGCTAATTGGTGATTGGTTTTGTTAAAGATAAGTGCCATCTGTCATGGTTTTCTATGCTTGTATATATATTTCGACTATGTATTAGTTATTATCTCTGAGATATGTATTTATAATGTGCCTTATTTCTTGTTATTGTCGTGCATGGCATATGGTCCATTTATTTTATGGTGTAATATGAATCTTGATTATTACATGTGATGTTAATGTGTTTGTTTCATGCTTCTTTAATAATTAATTAATGTTAGAAATTCAAAATTAGTTCAAGAAGTTTGTTCTTGAAGTAGTGTATCCAAGTGGTCTTATAGTTGTTGGTTAAAACGTCGAGCTATCAAGGGCCTTCTACATGATGGGACATAATCCCTTGAGTGAAATAAATAAATTAATATGGGATAGCGTCGTAAGGGAGAATTTTTCAGTTTAACACTATCTTTTCATCCCTAGGAGCCATGTTCCAGTGATTCTCCATGTCGTTGTATTTCCAACAACACATCACTTGCTTGAATTGGGAATAGGAATCGACATTTATGAATACTGGAATTCTAGTACACAACCGTTGTCGATCTAATATTCACATGGATTTCCAGTTGTTAATATGCACTTTGTGCTACTACTTTATCCCATGGGCATCGAAAAAGGTTTCCATAACCTATTTATAAGAAAAAGGGAACCCTTTGTCACTTGTATATTAAGCATAGAGAGCCACAGAACTCTGCGAAGGTTGCACGTAATGTACCTTTTGGTTGTTAGGAAACCATGAGACAGAACATGTTAACCAAAATATAAATCACTTGGATCAAAGGGAGAAGGAATTTGATCTAACCTAGTGTTCGGTGGATTCAATTGGACCATATTCAATTGGCGGGAATCCAAATACAAGGTTGTGTAGTGGCTTGGTGGATGTTGACCCGGTGGACTGAAATAGACCGACAAGGACCCATATACAAAGACTGTGTGGTGAACTTAACTGAACCAGAGTCGATTGTTGGATGGAATACTTGAGTGGGGTGTCCTAGTGAACTGGAACATATTTGTTGGAAGTTCCATGAGAGAAGTGGTAAAATGATGGCCTGGTGACTAAAGCCATGTTAGCACCACATCATCGTATTAGCACATAGGAAATACTGACGAAAATTAAGTCAGAATGAGATGAAACTTATATTTTTTTCCATAGAGAGGAGATCTACAAAACGGCTAGAGAGGGCCACTATCCATTTCTGGTTGAATTTGTCTAAAAATGAAAAATAATGGTTTTTAAAGATCTACATCCAAATCATTGGCAGAGATAGAGATTAAGCTGAAATTGTTGAAGAGAGTCCAGAAAACAGAGATTGAAATAATTGATGAATGAATTGAATAAGTTCTAAATATCTATTGGAATAGGGATGCTAAAATATGCCAAATTCCACTATTCCAAGCTATTTTGGGGGAATTGTTTGGATTTTTAGAGGAAAAGTGACCCCAAATCACAAAAATTAAAAATTTTAGTTGCTCAACATTTTATATACTCATCAATACAGAAAAAATTGGTTAAGTGAAGTTTTTCCATAAGTGCATAGACTGAGAGATAGCTAGTTTTGTCGAAATTCTAAGTCCAGAAAAAATTGTAAAAAGGACAAAGTTGAAGATTCCATATTGTTGTAGAATATTACTAGAGCGACAAATGGAAAATATGAAGGTTGTTGTTGGTTCGCTGTTATGACTATTATAATTTCCCAATAAAAAAATTATTCTTTCTTTATGTATATTCTTCTACAATTGATATAAGTTAACCTTGTAGTAAAATTGCACTAGTGGAGAAAGTGTATAAATGGAGTGAAAGTGGCTTTTTCAGGAAGACATAAGTTTCATCTCATAGATCATTTTCAGGCATAAGAATAGCCATTGGAAAGATGATTCAGAAGATAACAACTTTAAATTGTTAGAATTTGGATAACTATCAGATCATTCTTCATGAATTGAGTGTAAAAAGGGTCTATAGCATTAATTGACAAAATTTCTATAATATGCATAATTCTAACAAAAATGGTTGTTTCCACATTTTGAAGAATTAGGAGATATAAATATTGGGTATTTATTACATTCTTTTCATGTTTGTTGGGTGTAATTTTAGATTCGATGACAACATTTGATGATCCCATCACTTGTTTGGGCGATGTTTGCTAGTTTATTATTTTTCACTACATTTAGTGGTTTTCTAAATCAATGTCAGGTTAAGGGATTAAGGTTTTGGTAGCTTCAGAATACCTAAAATATTTTATATATTGTATTGTGAATGTTGAAATTAATACAATAAATATTTGAGAGGTGTGGCAACAAGGAAGAGTGATTTTCTCTCAGTTAAGGGTTTCCAACATAGATATTTGTGTAGTATGTGTATGAGCCATTGCTTAATTTATGTTTTTCTTAAGAATATGTATGACTTGATTTACTTCATAGGTTTAAAAATTACAATAAACATATCATTTCAAGCTAAGAATCCATATTTGGGACATGGAAGAAGGAGAGGAAGCCTTCGGTCGTGAGATAAAGCCAAACGTCAAAACATCAATATTTGTAATGTTGAGACAAAATCAAATGGAACATGAGTATAGTGGATCCAAAAACATGTATAGATACTATGATAATTTTGAGAATATAAGTGTAGAGTTACAAAGAAGAAAATTAAAAGATGATGAGAGAATAAAATCAAATAAATTCTCTAATAATGCAAATCCTAAAACAGTTGTAGAGCAAAGAAAAGAATGGATCAGAATCAAGATAGGAGGAGGAAGGACGACATTATGAAGGAAAAGATAACTACAGAAGAATTGGTCATTCAAAAAGTGCTAGTATAACTCATATAAATTACTCACCTCCTTACTCAACAGGGAAATTCCATGCATCTAAAGACTCCATAAGCAGTATAGAAGTGTCTCTTATTAGAAACCAAAGAAGAAGACATGAATTGGACAATTTGCAAGGAGAACTGAGGAATATTAAGACACCATACTTTGACAGTGAAAGAGAAAGGAAATATGATGTTGAATCCTAGTTTCTTAGAATCAAGAAGTATTTTCAGTTTCACAACTACTCATCTAACCTAGAAGAAACAATTTCTACATACCATTTGCATGGAAAAGTTGTTATGTGGTGGGATCGATTGAAGCAATTTGAGCACATTAATGAGATTAGTATCACTTAAAAGCAACTGAAGAGATATTTTAAGAAGGATTATATTTTAGAGCACTTCTATGACAAGAATATGTAAGAGTTATTTAAACTTAGGTTGGGGAGCATGAGCATGAGAGAATATGAAAATAATTTCTTAGTAATGTTGAAGTATGTGGGGTTTTATCAAGGATGAGAAGGTGAAGATACACAGGCTTTTGAGTTAACTACCATCATTTTATAAATAGAAGATTCAATATTATGGGCCCAGGACATTGACAAAGACCATTATGAAGGATAATTACATGTATAAGAAAGGAAATGGAAGAGAATATTTGCATAAAACATGGAAGGATAAAAAGAAAGAGAAAGTTAATCAAATAAGCAAGGGATTCAAACCTCCTTTCAACATAAACATCCCTAATAAAAATTAGCAAGAAAATTCTACTAAGAATAAATCCAAGAGGGGAGATTCCATTGGAAAAACGGGAAGACCACCAATCAAATGTTGTGGATGAAAAGAAGATCACATGTACAAGGATTTCTCTCATACAAAATACAAAATTAAGACCATGCACAACATCCAAGAGACTACAACATTAGAATACATGGGAATGAAGTATTCAAAGAATATATCCATCCATAGATATATTCCAAGAAATACCAGGATTGCAAGGATTTCAAGATATATTCCAAGAAATACCAGGATTTCCACCGAAGAGGGAGATAGATTTATCTATTGATTTAGTACGAGGAGCTTCGCTAGTATCAACAACTCTTTACAGAATGAGTGCAGAAGAATTAAAAGAATTACAAATGTAGGTGGATGAATAGTTGAAGAAAGGGTACATACGCCCAAGTGTTTCACATGAGGGATCATGGATACTCTTTGTTAAAAAGAAGGATGGGACATTGAGTTTGTACATTGACTTCAACTAGTTGAATAAAGTTATTATGAAGAATAAATACCCTCTACCCAAAATTGATGACCTCTTTGATATGCTAAGAGAAGCAAGGATATTTTCAAAGATAGAATTGAGATCAGGATACCACTAGGTAAGAATCAAGGAATAAGACATCAGTAAGACAACCCTTAGAACCATGTATGGACATTATGAAATTGTAGTGGTACCATTTGTACTGAACAATGCACCAACTGTCTTTGTGTGCTTGATGAATGACATATTCATAAATTATCATGATAAGTTTTTCATTGTGTTCTTGGATGACATACTTATCTATTTTAAATCAGAAGAACACAAACATTACTTGATATTGGAGTTGCAAGTTCTAATGGAACACCAAATTTATGCCAAGATTAGTCAGTGCTCTTTTTACTAAGAGTAGATCCATTGCTTGGGGAAAATAATTTCAGGAAAAAGGTATAGCAATAGATAGAAACAATATTAAATCAATTAGAGGATAGCCATAACCATGGAATGTTTTAGAAGTGATATCCTCCATGGGATTATCTAGATATTATAGGAATTTTGTAGAAGGGTTGTCTAAGATTGATCATCCCATCACTTATTTATAAAATAAGGGAATTAAATTTGAATGGATAAAAAATTGTGAAGAGAATTTTAATTTGTTGAAAGAAATACTTACTCACGTACCTATTTTAAAGCCTGCTGACCCAAATGAGAATTTTGTGGTTTGTACAAATGCATGAAATGAAGGACTTGGTGGAGGCCTCACTCAAAATGGACATGCCATTAGTTATGAGTCTAAAAAGATTAAATAATATGGGAGGAATCATACCACTCAGGATTTGGAGCTTCCTTCCATAGTTCATGTATTTAATATGTGGAGGCATTATCTCATGGGAATGGAATCTGAATTAAGAATAGACCATTGTGGTCTTAAATATCTATATGAGCAACCAAATTTGAATGTTAGGCTGACAAGATGGCTAGAAGTTTTAATTGAGTATGACTTTGACATCAAGCATATCAAAGGAAAATAAAATAAGGTTGTCGATGCACTCAGTAGAAGGGTACATCACATGCATGGTACAACCATTAGTATGCTTCAATCATATTTAAAAAGAATAACTTTAGATGTTGTTATTAAATACCAACATTACCTACAAGTAAAATAAAGTTTACAACATGTAAATTTACAACAAAAAATTAAAGAGTTTGAGATGAAGGAATATGGATTAGTTATTCATAAAAATAGAATTTATGTTCATAGTTATGGAAAACTTAGGAATTTGATAATAAAATAAATGAATAATGTTCCATATGTCACAACTATCGATTACCAAAAATTAATTGCAACAGTAAGAAGCCAATTATTTTGGCCTAGAATGAAGAAGGATGTTGTTGATTACATTGCTAGATGTATGGAATGTTAGAGAGTGAAATTTGAGCATAGACACAGAACAAGATTGCTACTACCATTACCAATTCTAGAGAAGAAATGGGAAGTTGTAACCATTGATCTTATCACTAAGTTTCCCATGAAAAAAAGGAAACATGATTCAATAATGGAAGTGGTTGAGAAGTTGACAAAGTTTTCTCATTTTGTCACTGTAAAAATGACTCATACAATAACTAATATTGAAGAAAATTACATGAAGGAAATTTCTAGGTTGCACGAAATACCTATGGAAATTGTCTCAGACAAAGATATAAAGTTTACTTCAAATTTTTGGAGAGGATTATTTAAAGGATTTGGTACAAATATAAAATTTAGCACAACATACCATCCATAGTCATATGGGAACACAAAGAGAGTCAACCAAGTGATTGAGAACATGTTGATAATGTATGTGATGGATAAGCCATCTAAGTAGGAAGATTACTTACATTTGGTTGATTTTACCTATAATAATGGGTATCAAGATTCATTGAAGATGATCCCATTTGAATCTTTGTATGGTAGAAAATGAAATACTCTAGTGATTTGGGACAACCCAAAATATAGATTAATACTTGGGCCAGAATTTCTCAAGGATATGGTAGACTAGATGGTTAAAATTAAGCAAAATTTGAAATCATCACAAGATAGACAAAAGACTTATGTAGATAAGAAAATGAAAAATAGAGAGCTTGAATTGGGAGATCATGTTCTTTTGAAAGTGAATTCCAAGAAGAGCTCCTTCAATTTGGGAAATTGTACAAAACTAGCAGCCAGATTTTGTGGCCCCTTTGAGATATTAGATAGAATAGGGCCAATTGAACACATGATTTCATTTCCTACTTCCATGAATGTGGATAATGTATTTCATGTCTCTTTTCTAAAAAAGTATGTGCATGATCATAACCATGTGATTGATTGGAATTTGATTCAGGTGGAGCCAAAAGGAGACTTTCAGGTCTAGTCGGTGCACATATTGGACATAAAACTCAAAATGCTCCAAAATAGAGTCATAGAACCGATAAAATTTTATTGGACTTTCTATGTTCCTAAAGATGTTACTTGAGAGCATGAAGATGTCATACTAACAGAGTACCCATGACATTTTGAATAATTTTAAAATTTTGATTTATGATTTGTATATGCATTTAGGATAGTGCCAAAATAAGGGGGAGGGGATGCAATACCCTAGTTTTTAGACCCTAGATTAATAATGTATTTTTTTTATTTGAAAGAGGCTAGAGTGTCTAGCAACTGTAATACTTTTAACATTGCAAATAATAAAATACATCGTTGGCTACAAGATAGACAAGGAAAAGAGTTATAGGGGGCTATGATTCTGCGAGAGAGGGGGGAAGATGAGGGCTTAATCCTTTACATTTTTTAAATTACTTTTGTTTTATCGACCTTGGAATTTTAAAGAGAAAGAGGTGGTTATGTGCGGTTCTTTGGGTAATTCCATGTTATGTTCTTTATATTTAAACCATGTTCATGCTTGTCTTGGGAGTTCTCCATTCATTCTCACTGAAATAATTTTTGGGAGTTGTTCCTCACTGATTCACTCTTCTTTTTCATTATCTTATTTTTGGGAGAAAGAAAAACAATTTTTTGAATGTAAGTAGCCATGGTTGACTGGATATAGGAGTTGATTGTGTATCCCAACCTTGAATTAATGCATGTATGCATGGATGCATTGGCATGTTGATAAACCTTGTTCACAGTTGTGAATTCTGAGAGTTTCAACATTGTGGAAATAGGTGGAAATACTTAGGAACTACGTGGGAGTGGAGGGAGTTAATTATCTTTGGGTGGTCTAGGCTAAAGGGGAAGAGAGACAATAAACTAGATTTTCTTGTTTGTTTGAGAAACCTGTGAAAGCTTGATTGTTGACTGGTTCGAGAAGCTAAGTGTTAGTATCAAACCTGTATGTATTGATTCATAGCACTAGCTCGAGGGTGACCTATTGTTGAGACTTGTAACATCAGTGTCTAAGGTTGGGTGAAACATCCTTTGTCTAAAACCATTTGCTGTTTGGTTTTGTTAAAGATAAGTGCTCCCTATCATGGTTTTATCTAATTGTATAATTATTTCCAATGTATATTAATTATCAACATTGAGATATGTATTTTTAATTTTCTTTCTTTCTAGTTATTATTATACATTGTTGGAATACTGAGAGGGGGGGTGAATTGGTATGAGCACTTTTTATCAATTTCAATCACAATATATACACTTCAACTTTATCTGGAATATCCAATAGTTTATCACTTATGCATTCAGTATATTATTGCATCATAAAAAGTATCATTCATTAGTCTATAATAAACAACCATAGATACACAGTACACCACAATTTATGTGGAAACTCAAATGGGAGAAGACCACAAAATGATTTATTATATATATCAAGATTACATTCATAGGAAGCACCGACTTCCAAATTATACAGAAAAAAATTGAAGTAGGCTCCGACCTCCTATTTACAATCTCCAACCTGAAGGAATCTACAACTCCCTCAATTCTCCAACTACAACTAGAAGGAGGATCCAACCCCCTAGTTTATAGGATCTAACCTAAAGGAATATCTAACTCCCTATGTTCTCTAGCTCCAACCATAAGGAGGTGATGCAGGAGAATTGTACGTAGCCAGCTAAGCAAGCGTAAAGGTAGGAGACAGCTGGAAAAGCACCAACGCACATTCTGAAATGTTTTGAAGATTAATAAATGTCTATTAATGTAATATCTATGGGAAGCGTACTTACATTTATATATAGATGTTGTAAATAGATATTGAGAATTGCTCTCATCTGTCAAATGTAGAGGCATTTATGCATAATGAATGCAAGTAGGTAGATTTAAATTTAATAGATTAGACAGTTTAGAAGCGTAGGAGGGAAAACAGATATAGACACCCTCACCTTTGTATCATTGTAACATTACTACCATTCAAAATTGATAAGTTGTAGAGCTATAACAGAGAGCTGTAGAGAAGAACCCATGTACAAGAGCA
>JASDQU010243251.1:89141-126260 GCA_032191745.1 Picea mariana | reverse complement strand
CCTATTTATACTAAAAAGAAGCATCTAGAGGAAGATCCTTCTAGAAGCGGAAGCTTCTATTAGGTCTTCTTACATCCGCCTTATTCTATTTTATTGAAAGGTCTTATTAATATTGACCTTTATTACATCCGAATACATTGATCTACCTATGTGCGGGTTAGGACCTTAACATCTACGGTGAGCACATGTCCCCAAGTAGGAGCCAGATGTTACCCCCAACCTAGGCGTAACTAAGGAGATCGTGTATTGAGGCCCACAGGTTGAAGACATGGAGTGTCGAGAGCTAGATGGACAGAACATAGCCCTAGAGGGCCCCTTCATTTCATGATGCATTCCACACATCACCAACAACAAGATCCACCACATTGGTATGGTCCCAGAGGTAAATGAGTCTTGCTCCATGAGGTAATGAGTCCGGGTATCATGATAAGTGTCACTCTAATATTTGAAGAAACTGAACATGTTGCAAAGAATCTTTCTTGATTACATAACGTTTTCTTGGAATTTATACTCTTTTACTTATTTAACCCTGTTGGGTGTCATGTTATCCTAGTAAGTTGGTCACCATTAGTAATAGGGTGTTATTGGGAGGTTCCTTGAAGATTCATCGTCCATTCCCGATTATACTTATCACCTTCCATACTTCTTCCATTTCGTCTCCTTATCTTTTTCAATTTTTGGGTGTACTGACCCAAGAAGGGACTGTACCTCATTTCATGGGAAGAAGGGGCTAAAGGCCTAGAGGGGAAAGTAGCTGGAAATAGATAAAATCCAATCATAAAACCTTTCAGATGCTCGCCCAAGAGGTATTGAGAAACAATGAACTGTTACCTCTTAAAAAAATCAAAGACCTACAAAAACAAAATACACAATAAATAGGTGTCCCACTTGTTGAGGTGTGTACACTCATGCGGTGTCCCTTTCTTTCCATGCATATGGCACTCTGTGTACCTCTATATTCAAGAGACACTATGGTATTTCCCCTCTCCCTTATTGATTTATCTTGGGGAGTACCTAGTGTTTGGACTTTAATAAATTAATGGAAATAAATGGGCTTGGAAAAATGTTGTATCACGGACGAAGGGCAACTCACCCTTTACAAACGCACCCATAAATGAGAAAATACAGACCCTTGTATGTCATGAACCCCATTCCCATAAGTTCACCCCAATACACTTCACATGCAGACATGGCTTAGATGGGTTTCTCTCAGGAAACACCTTGGACCTGGGGAATGATTGACCCAATAGGATGTCTTGAGACCCCTCCCACACCTAAATTTGACAAATTATATAACGTCTTTGAACATTTTTTTAGTTTCAAAAGGGGGGTTTCATGCACATGTTTGGGTGGTTTGATTATTAGATGTGGCTTACTAGTTCTGATACTTATGACTCCTGGACCCTTGGAGGGTGTACCTATTTTCCTTTGCAAGACCTTTCCCGGTGGATAGGTATTCATGAGGTGATGATCAGTTCGAAACTTCATGAGGGCTTGAATATCAAGGATGGATGTAGAGACCCCGAGATTGGGGCAAGATCGTGATGACTAGTTTGCACAGTGAATAAAGAGGACGTCGCCTTTGGAGGCACCTTGGCATACCTAGACGATGGGTTACCAGCCTTTCCCACTTGGACATTATTCCTTGGAGGTCTTGGATGTCACCCTAGTAGCCTATGACGTCACCTAGGGCTAGGGTTTGATGCTTGGAAGTGATAAACCACAATGTTGGCATGTGTGGACAGGGATTGGGGCCTTTGAAGGCCTAGTGTCGTGCTTCTCCAACTCAACATCTCCTCGAGGAGGCCTAACGTCACCTTAAAGGGGCATGGCATCACCCTTTGAGGGTTATTTTATAAATAATCGATTTTATTTTTAATTTTAATGAGCAAATTGACATGTAGGTTCAAAACTATGAAAATACACAACTATTGGTAATTAAGCTATGATTTTCCATATAAATATGGCTAGATAAATTCATTTTTACATGATAACTCACCTCTCACAAGGGGGGGACTGAAATTAGTGCCCTTTTTGGGGTACTTGGCTGAAATTTTGAGGCACACTTGCTTGGAGACTTGTTTGGATGCATTTTGGATCATTTCTTGGTGGAATTTTGGCAAATATAGGGTTTTCATGCTTGATTATTCTTGGTATAGAAGAAACCCGCACATATCGAGGAAAAGGTATAGAAGAAATTGGGTTGTACAATACAAATTTTTGAAGAGGTCGTACAACCGAAAAAAAAAGAGGCACATAAATCGAGGAGTTCATACTGTTGATTTCTGAGGCAAAGTGGGCATTAATTTCTAGGCTATTGTACAACAGTTTTGACACATAAATTGAGATAGCAGGAGGAGGCACGAATTTCTGGGAAAATTCCATACAATTTGTACAACTAGGAGGCATGAAAGTCAAGGGTTGTACAACTATGTTTTCTGGACACGAATTTTGAGAATTCCTGTCACTGTTTTCAAGAAATATTGTTGTGCACATTCTTGAGATAAGTTTGTGTGATTTGTTGATCAATGACTATTGTAAATGATATTTTTCTCTGAGCTTTGAAATAATAAAAAGCCCCTCTCTCACTAGTTTTCCCCTTGTGGGTTTTTCCAGGGTCAAGTTTGACCAAAGATCTATGTGCATTTATTTCTCAGTTATTGTGTTGTTGTTGGAAAAAATTTTCTTCATTAAATGTTGTTCAAAATCCTCATGTTTTAGTTTTGAGATTTGTTTATATGCTGGGTAATTTATTGTTGTCATAAAACTGGGTTTTGGGCATTTAACAATGAGTTGTCTCAATGAGACTTGAGACTGGGTGGGGTCTGAAAATTTTATAGTTGGATATACAATTAATGCAGAGTGGTCTCATAATTCGTGCCTAAGGGTATACAAGTTTTGAGGTTACACCGTAAAGCATGCCAAGGGGTACCTTGATGGATTTTCAAGAACTTTATATGCATTTTGCATGATTTTTCACTGGGAATCCAATGGTGCACTTTATTTTCTGCATTTGAGCAACATGTAAAAAGGTCATTGTAAAACACAAGTATTTGAGCATTTAATAAAAGAATATCTCTATTGGAAGCAGACCTAAAGAGGTAGCCCAAATTGGGTGAACTCCATTTTTCCAACTTGTGTATGTGATTATATTGTTGTTCATTTCAAGTTCAACGATTTGCAAGTTAATTATCATTAAAGTGGATTTGGTTAGATAAGTTCTTCACATATAATTTGCAAACAATCAAGCGATCATTTTATTTCAATAATCAAGTAGATGTTTATGTGTATTTTAAAATTATCAGCATCTAAGGATTTTTCAGATCAACAGGTGGGGGGGGATTCTCTACGATCTCAAAGAAACAAAAGTAGCATCTTATGCATGGGGTCTTGGGGTAGCTCCAAATAATCTGGAAAAAATTATACCCTCCTGAAGGGTCTCCTTCTAGCAAAGGAAACCAAGCTTAGATCATTGATTGTTTTAGGTGATTCTTTGGTGATCGTTAAAGTTTTGCTTCAAAAATCAACACTGGTGGATAGCAAGCTCACTATAGTCATAACACGAGTGAAAAAGGAGGAAAGAACAATAAGAAAAATATTGTTATATGATGTGAAGGGAGACCTCAATGCAGAAGCAAATCTATGGACCAAGAAGGCCATTGAATTAATCAAAGGAGAGTATGAGGAAAATGGGGCTTGCTCAATATGCAACATCCTTAAGGTATCATATTAAATTGGCATGTCAATCAAAATTTAACACCATCACGATTCAACATCCAACATATCAACTTCAAAGTATTGGGAGTAGAGTATTGAGGACAACACTTAGTCTCTCTCACATGCAATATTAACACTGAGTATTGGATCATTAGAAAAGCTAACCTTTTTTTTTTAATTTAAATTTGATAAGAAAGAATTTTCATTTCAAAAAATTCAATCCCCTCGATGCTTTTAAAAATTAAGATGATTATTATTTTATTATTAATCAACTAATCTCATATTAATATTAAAAACATTTATTATATTACATTTTCAATCATATTAAATTGTAAAATAATAATATTTAATTTCATGTATATTAGATTTATAAGTAAATTTTTAATTTAAAAACTCATAATTTTCTAAATCACCATACATACATGTGGCACTACATTTAATGGGAAAGGGTGGATAGTTCTCAAAATGAATACTTGACACTATATTTAATGGAAAAGGGTGGATAATTTTCAAAATGAATGTAAGGGATTCACATCCACATAGACTTATAGAATTGAAAATCTTAAACATTCTTGTTGAAGGTAAATGATAATATATACACTTATTTGGAATAGAGACTCTATTCCAAAACTTATTTTTTATTGGAACAAAACAACTTAACAAAATATAAACGTCATAATTAAAAAAAATTATCAGTGCATCTCGCTACATTGTTTTGTAGAAATCTCATAAAGTTTAAATACATTCCAAGGTTTTATCACGTAATTTGAAGTTTAAGCGTCCTGCACTACCAAATCTGAAGCTCTTTCATGTATCCTCGCTACTTTGCTCTCAAGCTATTTATTGTCGATGATGACATATGACTAAGATAATGTTTAATCTCACTTCTAACTTCCTCACATAAAAACGCGTGAGATAGAACTTTTGAAAGCTCGTTGAATGTCACCAAAGGAGGCCCTCACTCTAATTACCAAGGTATAACAAGGTATAATAATATATATAATTTATTTACCGTTGGAAAATTTTATACATAAAACACCATTTTTATATCAATGATGATGATGATACTCAAGTTTAGAAGGGGGCGGGGTAGTGGTTTGAACAAGGAGAGAATCAAAGTCCAAGAGGTGGGAACGGATAGTAAGATGGTGCACATGAAATACACCATTAGAAAATGTAGTTTACTTGGGGACTCCAAATCGGAAAGCTCTCGGAAAAAAAACTAGGATTGAGAACACAACAAAGGATGTTGCGAGGATGGATCAAGCCACTGTGCCACAGAAAGGAAAAGAAGCTGTGGAAAATTGGGAGGAGGAGCTTAAGGTAGAACGTGAAAGAAACGATAAAAACAAGATAGCTCAAGAGGTGGGCTAGATTATTGATACGGGGACTACTCGTACCTGAGAGACCCTCTATAAGAAAACTCTTGAGATGGTGTGGCACACAAAGATGTTGATTGGCAAAGTAAAGGCAGACTGAGAGGAGACTCGCAAGGAGGACCAGTGTGATATGAAGACAATGTTGGAAGAAATCAAGCGTCGCGTTAGTGGGTTGGATACCATAGTAAAGTTGATGGTAGAAATTGAAAAAAACCATCAAAGCAAGCAGGAGCGATAGGAAGCACAGTTCCACTTGTACTTGAGGTATGTCCATTATATGGACATAACACATGCGGACGACCATGGCGCACCAGGTCAGATTTGAAAGGTCCACGTAGCATCCCCAAGGAAGACAACAAAAATCAAGCAGGAAGAGCAGCGGATCGCCTCCAGGTTCTCTAGTTTAGCTATTTTTAAGAACAAAATTCAGGAAATGCTAACCAAGTGTCAGCAGTTGTAGTCGGCTAGGTACTAGTAGTTTTTTTGAAGGTTTTTATTCTCCCCTCTTTTGAAAGGGGTTTTCAGTCTAGTCTCAAATGTTTAAGTATAAGGTTCATAAGACTCTTAGAAGTTTAAGTTTTATTTTTCTTAAGACTAGCAGACTCCTTAGTCTCTAATCTTCAAAATTAATGAGCAAAAACAATTGAGGTTTAAGGTTGGTCTTGTTTCCTTTTTTGGCAGACCAATGGCACCCTATTTTGTATTATATTTTGAAAAAGTGATATACATTCCTATACAAACTTACAAAAAATAGAGATGATACTCAAGTTTAGACACAACGATGGAATATCTAATAGATTGAGCATTACATGCACTAGGACGTCCAAACTCACAATGCGTTGGATTCAACATTACATGCACTAAAATGTCCAAACTCACATTGTGTTGTGATCATATATCTAAGTGATACGTATGATGGGAGAGATCACATTAAAGGTAAATATTGAGAAAAAAACTTGACTATTGGGAGATGAGTATATTTTGTGTGCTTATTTCTATCATCCAATATTTAATCATTTCATGTATACATTTTATTATTTTGTGTATGTGTTTCATTTTAATTTTGATTTAATATTGATGTATACAATTATTCATTCAGTTTTAAGTATGGAATGTTATTTGATATTTAATATTTTTATATAATTAAATAATGTAATTTAGTTTTAATAACTACAATTAATTAAATTTGATTTAAAAGAGTTGAAGAAAGATGTAAAGAGTGATTAAAAAAGAGTTCTAAAAAATTATGGAAAAGAATAGATATAAGATGCAATATTGGATTCGAATGCAGATTTATGAACAAATATGAAAAGAGTGGTTTCCCTTAATAGTTGACATGAAGAAAGAAAAGGTGAGTGATACACTAAAGCAAAAATGTACTTTGAGTGGAACCTGAGCTTTGTAGAAGATATCTAATGTTAAATTCTATAGGATGAATTTGTCTCTTCCTATGTATACATAAATAATGGGATAACAAGTGATCTGCAATGCAAATATGAAAATACACACAAAACTCAACGCACAAATGGAAAACAAAACAAATACAACATTGAACATAAGAAAAACACAGAGCATACACAAAATGGAGACGATGACATTACAACATAAATGACTATCAATCTATTTAGTGAGAGAGGGGTACCCTTTATTATGCAAGGTGACTTTTTCCTCTGCATTATTAGTTTTTACAATGGAAGTTGTTGCTTTATTCAGGAGCGCCCCGCTCAACAATACTAGCGAGGGATATTTACAATGTAATTGGTTGACACAAACTAACATACTAACATTAATTTTGGAGTGCTCTTCTCAACAAGACTAGTGAGGGCAGTTTACAATAGAAATCACTGAAAACATACTAAATATTCTCATGTTGAGTGGCGAAGGAAGGGGTGTGCCCTTCCTGGTGGCCCAATTCCTCCCTATTTAGATCCAGACGCATCCCTACTTTTGCAAACAAATGAGGAAATTTGTGTTGCAAGGTATCAACAAACATCCATTTGGCCTGAGCTAGAATTTGTCCCTTTTTACCAACCATATATGAAAGATGTTGATGTTGACATGTGGTTTGGGTCTGGGAGTCAAAAATTTGATCAATGAGCAGCGAAGGATGAAAATATGGAATATTATCCATTGGATGCTAAACTGTGACTGCTTATTCCAGGAGAGGGGGCTCAAACAACTTCAAGTTTTTCACATTCAACACATTCTGTATGTCCAACTGTGTAGGAAAGTCCAGATGATATGCATTCTTGCCAATGCATTCCAACATTGTGTATGGTCCATACCTCAACAGATGCAACTTATGATGGTGACCTTTGAATATGTTCTTATCTAGTAAGAGTCGCACCCGATCTCTCAACTGAAAGGACAAAGGTGTGTATTGCTTATCATGCCTATGTTTTGCACGTGTTTGGTCAGTTGCGACCACTCAAAAAGTCCATGGAAATAGATTCCCACGGACGGGGTGGTACTGGTAAAGGCCATGCTTGTGGTTAGATGGATTACTTTAGAAACAAAGTGATCTTACACAAATGAACTTCTCCACTTGTTTAGGTAGGGAAACCCAATAGTTTTGGTGTTGGAGGTTGAGAATTGTCTTGGTTGTGCCGAAATTCCCCTCGCACGAAGAGGCATGTGCTTCCCAGATGAGAATAAGATGATCCTCGGACTATGGCACACACAACTGGTTTAGCCTGTAGAGCCAACCATCACAGATAGTATAACCCAGAAAGGGTGTTTGATTGATGATTCTAGGTCGCTGCAACATTGCCCAAATTTCCCCGAAGAACGAAGCACGAATCCTTTGCATACAGATCTTTGTAGGTGTCATATGTTGCACAACACACCTCTAAAATGTGCATTACCTAAGTAGATGGTCTAATTAACAAGTTCATCGTCTTATTAGTGACCCCTTTCTTGTATTTAATGATGAGATGAAACTGTTGAATGCATGCTTCCCACTTCAGATGGCATTGTTCCTAAATTTTGCTCTGTGAATTGATGAAGATCAGGGGATGATGATATATGTGCATAATTGTTTCTTTGTCGAGAATATAGTGGCACCACTACTTCAGTGCCTAGACCAAGTTGTATAATTCCTTTTCATAGGTGTTTTAATTAAGTTTGGCCTCGACAAGTGTTTCTGAATGGTATGCTACCAGATGGCCTCCCTATTTAACTACAACCCCAATGGTGAATTGAGATGCATCTGTCTCAATATCAAAGGGCTACATCATATCTGGAAGACAAAGAACAAGGCAAGAGAATAATGTTGTATTCAACTTGGAAAAGTGGTTCTTAGCCTCTACATTCCAACTAAATTTGACTTGATTGGCTAGATGGTATAGGGGATGGACCAACTGCAAAAAATGCAAGACATGTTTTATGTAAAAGTTAATACCTCCCATGAAGCTCTTGAGTTCCTGTGTAGTAGATGGTCCTGGTCATTGTGCCAAAGCGTGTACCTGAGATGGATTTGGGTGCACCCCTATTATGTCCAATAGGAATCCCAAATACTGAATGAAAGTATGCCCAAAAAAGACTTATTCTCCTTCACTTGAAGTTTATGTGTGCATAGTAGCTCAAGTACATTATAGACATGTTGAAGGTTCTCTACCCAAGACTTGTTGAAGATCAATATATCATCAAGATAAATTACCACAAACTTACCCAAATGTGGCCGAAAGATATCTTTGATTAACCACATGAATGTGGCTAGCGCATTTGTCAGTCCAAATGGCATGACCAAACACTCAAAGAATCTAAAATTGGTCTTGAAAGTGGTCTTCCATGTGTCCATTGAAACCATGCGAACTTGATGGTATCCAGTTGTTAAGTCCATCTTGGTGAAGTAACAAGCTCCTTGTAAGTGGCCCAACAAATCCTTAATATGGGGAACAGGGTAACAATTTTTAATTGTGGCTTCATTAAGGGCACGATAATCGGTCACGAGGCGTCATTCATAAGTCTCCTTTTTGGGAATAATAAAGGATGGTGACACACAAGGTGACGATGAAGGTTGAATATGGCCTGAGTTAAGAAGTTGGCCAATTTGGCGTTCCATCACATCAGCCTCTCGAGGAGTGAGGCAATAGGATGGGGCATTGGGAAAGGATGTGTCGAGAATAAGATCAATGGTGTGCACAATAGAGCGAGGCATGGGTAGGCATGTGGGTTGAGTGAAGACATATGTGAATTATTGGAGCAAGGGATCCATCTATGGAGGTGCAGAGTTGGTCAGATTATCTCATTTAATGGGGCGAACTAAGTATAGAGAGACACATTTGTTGATACTAACTTGCTTAACAATGACTTGTCCTGTAAGGGGTTGGGTGGAGTTTCGCGCAGAAGATGTAAGTACATATGTGTGGCCCTCATGTTACAGGTGGTATTGTTAAGATTTAACATGATATATTGCGTGTTGGGCCTGTTGGTAGGGGAGGCCAAGAAAAAAATCGACACAATCTAAGGAAGAGACATCACGCACCACAATATCTCAGGAAGGGCCAATAACAAAGGTCACTACCCAACACAGTGATATAGTAAGATGAGGGCCGACCTTTTGTACCCATTCGAGCCAATATGGGATCAGGTGTGGCGTGGTGGGGATTTGAAGACGTTGGACCAAATCCTGGGCCATGAGGTTCTTTTGGATGTCATTGTCCATGATGAGAGTGGCCAATTCATGTTTAATATGACAATTATGTGTAAACATGGGTATATTAGAGGTGTCGGGTTCATTGGTGGTCATCAAGATTAGAGAGGGGTCAACTTAGGTAGGATTGTCAAGAGAAACTACTTCGGGATGGTTAGGGTAATATGGCTAAGAGACTTATGCAAATAAGGCTTTGTTGGTGTGTAGGTTTTTAAGTTCCCATCAGTCAACACATGCATGCAAATTAGTCTTTTGAAAGTTACATCATGTCACATTATGGGATATGGAGGGCGATGCAGGGGAACCAGTCGAGGGACTAGTATGAGATGGGCTTACTGTAAAAGGACCAGGTCAAGCTTGAGGAGAGAAAATTCGAGGAACCAATTTACATTCCATGGCCAAGGGCCGAATAAAGGCATTGTCCAAGGAACAAGACTCAAACAAATCTACTTCACAACGGAAAACCATTAATAAACCATAATTGAATTTTACAACTAGTACCTCTTCTGAATCTAAATCGTGTAGTTGGATGCACAATTTGCAGAAGACATCGATGTAGCCCTGTACATACTGATTGGTGAGTTGTTAGAGATGCAACCATTTAGATAAGAGGTTCTATCGATATCCCATGGGATAGAAGCAGTCTCTGAGTGCCTAGAAAAATCTATCTCATGACATGATGTTTGTAGATGTTGTATCTACGGGTTCGTTGATGTCGATGACCAAAGAAAAATTCTCTAGGTGGGTATCACACCAAGCCCATGGAATGCCCTCCAATTTCATGCTTGCAATATGAAGTTTCATGTCTTCAACCATCTTGGGACATGTCTTGAAGTAGGTAGAAAGACCGTGGAGCTAAGAATTGATAGTCTCTCCATTCATTTGGCCTGAAAACTTAGGTAATTGGAAGTGTGTATCAAGCTGCATGGGTGTTGGAGCTCAACGTTGTTGCATATAGAGTAATTCATGTAGAGGCAGAGCTAAATATTGAATCGATGTAGATACATTGGGCGTAAAGTACTTTGTGGATGGATCCTTACGTGACGACATGGTTTTCATCCACTACTTGATTCACTATGAGGATGGGCGCTACGCAGAGCTATAATATGAGCATTGAAGAGGGCACACTTGAATTCTAATCAAAGTGTGCACTAGAAAACCATAAGAAGGGCACACCGAGCCCCTATGAAGAGGGCACTCAAGAAAAATTCTTGAGAAGGGTGTACTGCAAAACCCTAAGGAGGGCACACTCCAGCTCTGAGCGAAGCTGTGAGTTCCGAGAATCTACTACCACAAAAAAAATTGTGTTCGAAATTGGTGGATGTATTTCCATATAATTCTTGATTGGAACAAGAATCTTGTTGAGAACCATGCTCTGATACCAATTGATCTACAATAAAAATAGGAAAAAACACACAACAACTCAAAGCACAAATGGAAAAAAGAACAGAGACAACGTTGAACATAAGAAAAACACATATCATACACAAAATGGAGAAGACGCGATTAGAACATAAATGACCATAAGTATATTCAGTAAGAGATGGGCTCCCTTTATTATGCAAGGTGAGTTTTTCCTATGCATTATTAGTTGTTGCAATGGAAGTTGTTGCTTAATTTTGGAGCACCCTGCTCAATAAGACTGGCGAGGGTTGTTTACAATGTAACTGACTGACACAAACTGACATACTAACATTAATTATAGAGCACCCTACTCAACAATATCGATGAGGGAAGTTTACAATAGAAATTACTGACAACATACTAAATGTTCTCATGTTGAGTGGCGAAGGAAGGGGTGCACCCTTCCTGGTGGCCCAACAAGACAATAGATTCCAAAGGGAGTTAGATTTAGGGGTATATAGCAACATTTTTTTCTAGAACTGAGTAAGGTCTCTCATGCAAAGGATAACATGTCATTTTCCTTAAAAATGAACCCAAGATCTCAATTGTGAGGACTTACAATGAGTCTCACAATAGGCCAAATAGGAGAAAATGAGGGTTCCTTGTTACATCACTTACATATATGTTGAGTACATAGTATGTGATGAACAATTAGTGTGAGCATACCACACAATTTCCAAGGTGAAAGTAAAGGTTATGAAATAGATGGCCTCTAACATATCTTGGAGTGATAAAATCATTATCAATCTAGATATAAGTATAATTTGATGATGATGAATTTTAGGAGAAAATAACTCTCTCAATGAAATCCAAGTATACCTTGAATATTAATTGTGAACTTCCTCCCTCAACAATCGCTCTATGAATATCTCTTTTAGATACTTTGGGAGGATATAGGTACTTGATGGTGGATGATTGTCAATATATATGCCAAAGAGTATAAAGGAGTCATAGCCTACACAGTAAGGAAGAGACTTGGTAGTCATGCTTAGCTAGATGCATAAAATACTAAATTGCAAGAAAATGATATCTTTGCTTAAAAGAATTAGAATCGACTAAGCAATGAAGTAAATGAACGAAGGAAATAATGTGAAACACCATAATTAATAAGACCATTAATAGGGAGTGGTGGTCAAGGCTCGTGGAAGAAGTATTGGGGAGACTTTGTAAAATAAATTGTTGTCCCCTTGTCAACGAGGAACTTTTTTGGATATATGCTAGATAGAAGTTTGCATCCAAGAGTCCAATCCTCAAGTTGAAACTAGCCTTGTTCCATGTCCTCGTGTCATCCTTCAAAGCATTAGTAGTCTTAGTTAAAAAAGAGAAAAAAATGAAGAATGGTCCTAGGTTTGTTTAGAGAATTGAGGCAACCCCAAATTCCATGTAAAATCATTGAATCCCATCTCTAAAGTTATTCTAATTTCAAAAGATGTCATAATTGGGAAATTCAATTTTCCATGGCTTAGCCCAAAAACCTTATAGTCTTGGATAAAAAAAAATGGACCACTCTCATATTAGGCCTAGTTTAGTTCTTTTACAATGGGAAAGGTTTCTACTCATTTTTGTTTGAATTCAAAGAAGATAGTCATAAATACTTCACAGGGGAACCCTAGTTCATGAGCCTTGATAATATTAATTTAAATCATCGATTTCCCTCCTTTGACCCAAATGATGAAATTTCCACTGTAGTCACTATCTAAGTATGAGTATGTAGTATTCCAGATATAAAATAGTATGCAAAACAAAAATATTTTAGCTAGAAATGGCAGAACAACAATCATAGAACCAGAACAATACCAAAATAATACTAGAATAACACCAGAAAGAGCACCTTGATTAATGATAAAAATGTTCACTTGCCTCTTTGAGGGGACAACCTCCAATAGAGTAGAGCTCTATTACAATAATATCCAAGACAAAACTTCTCATACCATCTACTCCTATTTATACTAAATCTGTCTATCCAAAAGAACAATCTAGAGGAAGATCCTTCTAGAAGTGAAAGATTCTATTAGGTCTTCTTACATTTGACTTATTCTTCCTTATTGATAGGCCTTATTAATATTGGCCTTTATTACATGGAAATATATTATTCACCTACGTGAGGGGTTAGGGAGGTTAGGTCCCTAACATGTCCACCTCCTTAAAAACAACCTTGTCCTCAAGGCTTGAGATGAGGAAATTGTTGTAGAATGGTAGTTGGTTCCAAGTGGCATCTGCTGGAGTTGTATCTTTCCACTAGAATAACACTTCCTTGATGGTGTGTTGACGCAGACAACACTCACGCTTGGTCCAAAAATGCTTGTGGTTGCAACCAGATGGAGCCTTCTTCATCCAACTCGGGAAGGTTGGTTTGAGTTTGGCACTTAATTCCAATCACCTTCTTTAATAAAGAGACATGAAAAACATGATGGAGCTTAGAATGAATGGGGGAATCTAATTGATAAGACACCTGTCCCACACTCTTGAGAATGGTATAAGAACGATAAAATTTGGGCGCCAGTTTCTGACAATGGTCAGCCTTGAGGGAAGTTTGCTTATAAGGTTGTAGTCGAAGAAACACCTGGTCTCCTTCAACAAATTGTCATTCAGAGCGACCTTGATTTTCCTGTTGCTTCATGCAGTTATGGGCCATGACCAAATTCTCTTTAAGGGTACGGAGAATATCCTCTCGAACTGTAAGCGTTTGGTCAACCGCCTAGACCTTCGAGACACTTGGCAGGTATGAGAGAACTAAAGGTGGTTTTTGTCCATATATTGCTTCAAAATGAGTCATGCAGGTAGTTGTATGGTAAGAAGTATTGTACCACCATTCAACTAGTGGTAACCATTAAGCCCATTGATTTTTCCTTTCCGATGCAAAACACCTCAAATATGTTTCCAAACACTTGCTAACAAATTTAGTTTGACCATCAGTCTAGGGATGATAAGTTGTATTGAGATGCAATTGGGTGCCCTGTAGCCTGAACAGTTCTTGCAAAAAATTGCTGGTGAAAGTGGGGTCTCGATCAGAAACAGTAGAATGAGGCATGCCATGAAGCTTGAAGACCTGATCCATGAAAAGTTGAGCCACAATGGAGGTGGTAAATGGGTGTTGAAGAGCACATAAATGAGCATACTTGGAAAGAAAATCAATGACCACCATGATGACTGATTTATTGCCCGATTTAGGTAATCCCACAATAAAATCCATAGAGATATCCCTTCAAATAGCAAGTGGAATCAAAAGAGGTTGTAGTGTGCCAAGAGATTTGATTGTTTCTCCCTGGTTGCATTGACAAACATCACATTTAGCCACAAAATTGTGAACGTCCTGTTTCATACCATCCCAGAAAAAAGAACGTTTGACCCGATCATATTTTTTGGTAAACCTTGAGTGTCCAGTTGTGGGTATAGCATGAAGCTCAGAAAGTACCGTGAAATTAAGTTGTGACTTTTTACTTAAATGCAAATGAATTTTGTAGCGAAGCTCATCATTGTGCCAAGAGTACCTTGGGGAAACTGGAGAATTGACCTACAATTGTTGGATTAGATCCTAAATTTTGGGATCTTGTATCCATTCCTGGCGAACAACTTGGAGCTGATCTGGTACAATGAAGGGGAGGGAAAAAGGGGACCCTTCATCTTCATATTTTCTTGAAAGTGCATCAACAACCACATTGTCTTTTCCTTTCTTGTAAATGATCTCATAATCATATCCAAAGATCTTAGTCATCCATTTTTGTTGCTCCACGGAGGAAGGGCATTGTTCCAAAAAATACTTGAGGCTTTGATGATTTCTCTTAATTTGGAACTGCTTCCCCAATATATAAGGGCACCAAAGATCCATTGCATGCAGAATAGACAACATTTCATTTTCATAGATTGATTGGCCCAAATGTTTCTCTGACAGTTGTTTTTTGGTAAATTCCAAAGGTCGACCATCTTGCATAAGGACTGCTCCAATTCCTCTCTTGAAGCATCACATTCTAGGACAAAGGTCTTTGTGAAATCAGGAAGGGCCAGGACTGGAGTGGTGCACATGGTCACCTTCAAGGTTTGAAAGGCCTGATCAACTACAGGAGTCCAAGTGAAAGAATTATTTTTAAGGAGAGCAGTGAGAGGTGCTGCAATCTTTCCATAATTCTTAACAAAATTGCGATAATATCTTTTTAAACTGAGAAATCCATGCAAGATTTTGAGAGTCTTTGGGCAAGGCCAATCCTGCACAACTTCAATATTTTTAGGATCCACCCTCACACCTGCCTTGCCAACAATATGACCCAAGTACTCGACTTCTGAGGTGCCAAAAGCACATTTAGATTGTTTGAGGAAAAGTTGGTGCTGAGAGAGTAGATGTAGAACTTGATCCACATGAGAAAGATGGGATGTCTAGGTTTTACTATAGATGAGGATATCATCAAAGAAAACTAAGACAAAATGACAGAGAAAAGGACGAAATACATGATTCATGAGGCTTTGGAAAGTGGAGGGAGCATTACACAAGCCAAAGGGCCTGACCAAAAACTCATAATGGCCCTCATGAGTTTGAAATGTAGTCTTAGGAATGTCTTCCTCGTTTATACGTATCTAGTGGTAGCCAGAACAAAGATCAAGTTTAGTAAAGAAATGGGCACTACTCAATTCATCCAAGAGGTCATTAATGACAGGAATGGGAAATTTGTCTTTGATGGTGAGTTTGTTGAGGGTGCAGAATTCAGGACACATGCGCCAAGACCCTTCTTTATTAAGGACCATGACCACAAGAGAAGAGTAGGGGCTCGTACTAGGACGGATAACACCCGCGGTGAGAAATTCTTGAACAATTTTCTCAATTTAATTTTTTTGGGAAAAGGGATGACGATAGGGACAAACATTGGGAGGAAGGTTTTCGGGGACAAGGGGAATGGAATGATCATGAACACCATGATAAGGAGGAAGTCCCTTGGGTTTGGAAAAAACAACTTGATGTTTGGAGAGGATGGATTGGAGGTCTTGCGGCACATAGGGTGTCTCAGTGGACTGAATGGCATGGAGTTGTGCAATAATTCCAGAATGACCTTTTTTGATGAGCTTTTCCATGCGATGGGAATTGATGATATCCGGGGAACCGACGGTGATGCCTTGGAACTTATATTGTTGGCCCTCCTAGTTGAATTGCATGGTTAATTCCTTAAAATCCATGAGAATGGGACCCATAGTTGTTAACCATTATGCACCCAACACAATGTCACAACCGCCCATGTCGATAGCAAACATATGAGATTTCATGTGGTACTGACCAATTTGGAGACACACATTTTCATAAAGCCCCTCACATTTCATGGACCCACCATTGGCAATCATGATTTGAAAATTATTGACGACGCAGATATAACAATTAGTTTCTTGAACAATGCAACGATGACTAAAATTATGGGTGTGTCCACTGTCAACAAGGATGATGACCTTTTTATGCTTAATGTAACCAATTAGCTTGAGAGTTTGGGGAGCAGAGAACCCAGTGAGAGCATTTAGGGAAATGACCAGTTCAACTTTGAGAGGGTCAGAGGTTGGGGTCATGTCAGTGGGTTCAGGTGACTCGGCCACAGGGTGGGCCTCGACATCATCTTCCGAAACATCCTCAGAGATGGCTATAAAAACCTTTTGTTCCTTACAATTGTGCCCGGGGAAATATTTGTCATCACAATTATAAAAAAGGACTTTTATTTGGCGTTCAACCATTTCTACCCTGGTCAATTTTTGGATCTTTAGTGGAGTGGAAGGAGGAGTGGGAGTGACTAGTTTAGGGTGAGGAATAAAGAAGGCTTTTTGGGTTTGAGAAGAGGAAACTTGTTGTTCTTCCTTATCTCTTTTAGTAGCTTCCACCCAAACTTGAGGCCGAGCCATGAGGACATGGGCACGAATCTCATCCTTGAGGCCAATGATAAAACATTCTCGGAAAAAAGCATCATACATGCCTTCTGTACGAAAAGCCAATCACTCAAAAGTAGCTATAAAGTATTCCACTATGCCATATTGTTTCAACTTTGTCAAACGACCTAAATGGTTGGTGTCAGTGTCAAAGTGTTCATAAGTATCTACCACATACCCTTGGTGAACATTTTTTCTCCATTGCCACCATTTCCAACGTTCTTGATCTAGATGGAGAACACCATACCAGAGTTTGGCCAACTCATATGTAATGCCATACAAAGAAAAATAATGTTCCATTTGAGTTACCTAGCCAGTGGGATCCGAGCCATCAAATTTGTTCACATCCAAACGTGAAAGGCATAGGTCACGCTGAGAGTGATGGGGCTGAAAATTCGAGGAATTAGAGGAAGTTTCACCTTCAGAGTGCAAAGGCGAGTCAGAGGAGGGAAGATCTGCAGGGATATTCAGCTTGGTGCAGATCATGCTAGTGAAGGATGCAAGCTGGGTAGCGAGGTCCTGTTTGATGGTTTCCATTTTGGCATCTATGGAGGAATGCATGTTTTTATTGATGGTGGCAAAACTACACTGAGTTGCCTCACTTCCTGTTGGGTCTCTGTGAAATTAGAGGAAAAGGAATTGAAGCGAGCTTCCAAGTCTTGGCTATGAGTGTGGGCCATGATGAAGAGGGAAAACAAAAAGGGACGGGTGGGACCACACAAAGAATGGGTTATGGGTAAAGTGTATCATGACGATCAGGGTGACAGGGGGAATCCAATGGGGTAAGGCCCAAATAAGGGTGTTGGAAGGGGTCGGGTCCACAGGAATTTTGTTTTGCTGAAAATGATAAGTGTGACTGGGATAAAGGCGAAGAGAGGAATCCAATGAGATAGGGATCAAATAAGGGTGCCAACAAGATCCAATTTTATTTTTTTTTTACTCTTGCGGAGTTATACTCCAATATGAAGAATATTGTAGTGTTGAAATGCCCAAATTATTAACAGGAAGAAATGTGTAGTAATTTCGCAACCCAAATGTAGGAGGCACAATTGCGTGGCAATAGATCTTCTTTGTTCTATTTTTGTTTCCGTCTCAAGGGTTAGGGTATGCAGGGTGTCTACAGAGAAGGATTTGCCCTGTGTTATATCTCTCTGATATACGTGCGAGGTGCAACAGTAGTACTCGGCCCAATATCTCAGGGCACCAACTAAGGAAGCCAGATCGTTCCCTTAACCCTACTAACCGACTACCCATGTACTAGACAATATCTTCCCGAGTGTTGTTCTCGATGGAACTATAGCAGTCAGGTGATCGATCGGTTTATCTATGGAGGGCTTCAGGAGATCTAGGTTGATCTGTATACAGGTTTTGTTTGATGTGCTACCACTCGAAGGGGTACCAATAGGGGTTACAAGGGTGGCCAACAAATGTGCGCTTAAGTACCAATTGTATTTCCTGCGTGTATGACTCCCCGACCGTGGGTTTATGCGTGTAATGACAAATCTTTGTAGCTTTAACACGTCGGAATATGTCTCTACCCTGAAAAAAATTAACCCACAATTTTCTGCCAAGGAAAGTGCTCTGATTCCACTTGTAGTATTCCAGATATAAAATAGTATGCAGAACATGAATATTTTAGCTAGAAATGGCAGAACAACAATGATATAACCAGAATAATACCAGAATAACACCATAAAGAGCACCTTGATTAATGATAGCAATGTTCACTTGCCTTTTCGAGGGGGCAACCTCCAGCAAAGCAAAGCTCTATTACAATAATATCCAAGACAAAACTTCTCATACCCTCTACTCTTGTTTATACTAAATCTTTCTATCGAAAAGAACAATCTAGAGGAAGATCCTTCTAGAAGCGGAAGCTTCTATCATGTCTTCTTATATTTGACTTATTCTTCCTTATTGATATGCCTTATTAATATTGGCCTTTATTACATGTAAATATATTATTCTACCTACGTGAGGGGTTAGGGTTAGGTCACTATCTAAGTATGACTACCTTTTCCTCCCATGATCTTTTGGGACCCCCATACCTTAAAATTAATTAGGACTACACAAAGGAAATTTAACCATAAACCATAACCAAAGAATGACATTTATGATTGTTCTTGAATTTGTGTTGAATTTGACTTAGAAAAAGGGATTCTATAAAATGTATAGTTTGAGATTAATGACTAGATCCATGTCCAAAAAATAGACTATGAGAAAATCCTATTTAAACACAATGTATACCATGAGTATGGACACTTTGTAAAAGACTACCCTAAGAAGAGCCCTCCTCTAGCCTCTTTCATGAAAGAAAACGACTTTAAATTTTTTTATCATCCCATAGGAAGAAGACAAAATCTGTTGTTTTTCTTCATATGAGATACGGCGATATATTATTACAATGATGAGTGTTCCATATATAGGGAACATATGGTGACCATACATGAAAGGATGTGTTCCTTGGATAATCAATAACTATTTATTATTATCATTTACTTATTATATATAGTATTTAATAATCAATAATTATATTATTAATTATTAATATAAGAGAATGTCTTCTCGATGTTGTCCAAACATCAACACTCCCTCTCAATGAGGGAGACATTCTGCATCATGCCAAGGTTGTCTCTAAAGTATACAAACTTCACCCTAGACTCATGACACTTGTTTTTCAGTCTTGGGAGACATCTCTCTCCCACCTGAATCAAGGAGAAACTCCTTCTACGACTATCCCTTTTGAGCCAATTGACTCTCTCTGAGATCAGTCTCACTCTAGGTTTGCATGTAATAGCATATAGCATCTTGAGTCTTTATCATTCCTTGTCAAATCACCATGACTAGGAAAAAGACCACACCAGGATATTTCACCATAGGTACACACCTATGAGTGAATGTCAGCTTGATGCTAAATGACACATGGAAAGCACTTCAAGCACCTCGAGTCCATATTATTCCTTGTCATGATCAAGGAAGGACTACACCTGGGCCCATTTACCACAAGTTCACCTTTATGATAAATGTATCCTATCTCCCTTGGTTTGCAGCCCAATCTAGGAGAAGGTTCGCCCGATGTTGAAACATCAACACTCCCTCTTAGCCAAGGAGGTATCTTTCCACAATAGTACACAACTACTATCTAGTGGTACACAACCATTTCTAGTAGCACACAACTACTATCTAGTGAAACACAGTCACTTCCAGTGGTACACAACCACTGTAATAGTACACAACTATTGTCCAGAGACACACAGTATCTGACAGTGGTACACAACCATTGTAGTAGCGTACACAACCATTGTAGTAGTACAAACTACTGTCTAGAGACACACAGTCTCCACCAGTGGTACACAACCATTGTAGTGGCGTACACAACTACTGTCCAGAGACACATAGTCTCTGATAGTGGTACATAACCATTGTAGTAGAAAAAGGTTTTTCACACATGGCAATCCCATGTGAAATTCTAGAGGCTACTCCCTCTAGAAAGACTAGGGTCAACTCCCCATAGTGTTTGATGTCAAGGTAAAATCCTTTGACATGTCCTCATGTTCTCTCCACAAGGGATGTTGGGCTATAAGCCCAAACCTACTTATCCCTTCTCAGACAAGTGTCCCACTTATCCCTTCTCGAATAAGTGTTCTCATAGGTCAACTCAACTCAGTTCACAGGGGAGTACGATCTAGAGAATGTCTGTCACACATGGAACTCCCATGTGGACTTCTAGATGCTACTCCCTCTAGAAACACTAGGGTCAACTCCCCATAGTTTGTGACGTCAAGGTCAACTCCCTTGACATGTCCTCATGTGCTCTCCACATGGGACGTGTCCTCATGTGCTCTCCATAAGGGACGTTGGGCTATCCCTTCTTGGAATAGTGTCCTCACAGATCAACATACTTATCCCTTCTCAGATAAGCCCAAACCCACTTATCCCTTCTAGGATAAGTGTCCCACTTATCCCTTCTCAGATAAGTGTCCTCACTGATCAACTCAACTCAGTCACAAAGGAGTACGATCTGTAGAATGTCTTAGGAGGCTGCAAACATCAACACTCCCTCTCAACGAGGGAGGCATTCTTTTCCATACCAATTTTGTAACATAAGTACTCAAACTTCATCCTGGTTTGGTAAGAACATCAACAACTTTCTCATCTGTAGGAAGGTACTACACCAGTACTTCCTTCCTCTACACCATGTCTCAGAATAACAGTGGAATCCAACACATGTCCAAATAAATCTACAAGGAGCTTGTGAATCCACACCGCTTCACAGATTGCCACACTCAATGCAATTTACTATGCTTCTGCAATGCTCAAGGCCACATAAGTTTGTTTCTTGCTACACCAAGAAACCATGGCAGATCCCAAAGTGAAGCAACACCTAGATGTGCTCTTCCTGTCCATTGCGCTCCCTGCCCAATCGGAGTCAGTATATCCCTGCAATCTCATGTCAATATTGGAAGTATATCTCAGATCATGTCCAAGCCTTATTGGTTAACACATGCTTCACAATAATCCAGTGTGTCCGTCTCCATTGAATCATAAGCTGGCTAAGTGTACTCACTGCATAACAAATATATGGTTTGGTGTTAACCAAATACATCAATGATCCAATCAACTATCTGTACAGAGTCGGATCAATTTCGTCAGAATCAGAAGAAGACACACTTAGTTTCTTGAGATCTGTCACCATTGGTGTAGCCACATGCTTCAATTTCAACATCCCAAACTTCTTCAATATCTCAACTATGTACTTCCCTTGACTCAAGAAGATCTCATCAGTTATCTCCCATACCTCTAGTCCCAAGTAGTGCATCATACCAAGGTCCTTCATTTCAAACTCAGGGGCCAACGCATACTTGCATTCAACAATAAGGCTCTCTGTACCAGTGAGGAATAAATAATCAACATAGAGGACCAAAATCAGGTACTCACCATTAACAGTCTTGTAGTATAGGCTGGGATCGACAACTCTTTTGCTGAAGCCCAAAATCATCAGGTGTTCATCAATCCTCGCATACCAAGATCGAGGTGGTTTCTTGAGTCCATACAAGGCCTTCTTCAACCTGCACACATGAGACTCCTTATCATGTATCACAAAACCATCTGGTTTCTCAATGTATACCTCTTCCCCAATCTCTCCATTGAGAAAGGTTGTATTTACATCCATATGATGTACTGTCCAACCCATGGATGTTGTAGGGGAAAGAATCATTCGAATAGAAGTGTATCGAGCAACAGGAGCAAATGTCTCCTCATAATATATTCCCTCCACCTGAGAGAATCCTCTAGCAACAAATCTCATTTTGTGCCTCTTGATGCTCCCATCAACTATGTGTTTGATCTTGTAGATCCATTTGGAAGTCACTACAGACGTCCCCTCAGGTCTCAGAACAATATCCCACACATCATTCTTCATGATGGATTGATACTCCTCCATCATGACACCTCTCCATACTGGATGACTAGTTGCATCCTCATAACATGAAGGCTCAAAATGAATGATGTGGCTCATAGTTGTGGCATAGAACGATTATCTCTGAGGTCTCTTGCTCTCTCGGAAGGTACCACCTCCCTCTCTGGGAGTGCCTCTACATACAATGGAACTGTTTCCATGCTTGCTCCCTCAACATCTCATGGCTCGACTCATGTACCGGGACTGCTACAACTTCTCTCTCTAAGTTTCATACTGTATCTTCCTCCATCACATGGGCCATCACCATAGCTTACTTTCATGGTCACTGGAAATGTCTTTGCTATTTGGTATGGTCCCGTCCTGGGAGGTACATTGCTCCTAGAGACTTCCTGTCTCTGAGCATCATGTCTAGCAATGTCTCTCCTTTCCCTACATGTCTGCCTCCTGCAATCGTCATTATGGCTCCTTCTCAGAGCTATTACCTATGACCTTCTCGGAACAAGAAACAAGAACAACAAAAAGCATCTCCTAGAGGAGATTAATTTATCTTGTGCACAACTATATACAGTGACCCTCCAAATAATGTCTTCTACTATGACCAACACACATCCATCATATACTCGATGTCATACGACTACCAACACACATCCATCATATACTAGATGTCATATGAATACCAACACACATCCAACATATACTCGATGTCATACGGCTACCAACACACATCCAACATATACTCGATGTCATATGACTACCAACACACATCCATAATATACTCGATGTCATACAACTAACCATGTTGATTTTCTAGTGTTAAATTAAACAAGAACAATTTTCCGCAAGTGGTAATTACTTCCAATGATATATGATATTACTTTAGTAAACACTAGAACATCACTAAGTAACTCGGAAAATTTCAACTTCTTAGAAACTTCGATCTCTTCCTTAGATCACTTCCCATGTGTGAGAGAGAAAAAATATGTGTCTATTGTTGTGTCTTTCGAGTGTCTTTTTATAGTAATATTAGATTGATCCAAAAAGACACGTCTCTTTGAAAATTAAATTTAAAATTAAATTAAATTTTCTTTCTTATAAATAGTTGGAGAATACCTCCCGTAAGTACCCAAAGATTAATTTGGTTATAATCCATCCACATAGTATTTGACTTTGTTAAATTGTTCCTTCACAATTCATGTGATTCTTTGCATAAATATAGGTAGAAGTAAATATGGAGTACATTCCTCATATTTAGGTAATTAGACATTTTTACTAGAAATTACTGCGCACCATAATTTATGGAATTCTTTCTATAATTTAACTAGGAGTAAAAAGTAAATATGTTGTACATATAGATTGTAACAACCCCATAAATTTAACTCTCCCAACATTTTACTCTACTCTCATTTTCCTGGGCCCTCCCGTGAAGGAGTCAAGCCCAGTCTCGCTCTAATACCATGTTGTTTTTCTTCATATGAGATATGATCGATATATTATTACAAGGATACGTCCCTTGGATAATCAATAACTATTTATTATTATCATTTACTTATAATAATAATAATAATAATAATCTATTTTTAAGGTCACAGCCAAGCCAACATAGTATTTAATAATCAATAATTATATTATTAATTATTAATCTAAGAGAATGTTTTCCCGATGTTGTCCAAACATCAACAAAATCATCATCAACAACAATCAACTCCAAACCAAGGATAAATCCAACAAAAAAATAGATAACTTTCATAGGAGGAGTAGGCAATATAAAATAGTTTTGTCATCATAGAACATCGAGAAGAGAAGGAAAAACTAGAAAATAAAATAAAGAGTATCTCCCACTTTGGAGGAAAGTGGGAAGGAGGAAGAGAAACAAGGAGACAAATGACTAGTAAGGATCCCTTCCTTGCCCGGAAGCATCTCATGCGGGACTCCTCTAGAAAACTTATCTCAAGGGGTAAATTTAAGAATAGCCTCAAGAATAATAAATCAAATTCACAACCCTTGTTATGGCCACCCTTATCTCCAAAAGTAGATCGATGCAAATCAAATAGAAACTAAGCAAAGGTATTCAAGGAAGAAGAGGTAGATGAAATCAATGCTTTCAATTTAATTATATGATATTTCTCTTATTTTATTTAGCCCAAAGAATGAAATGCATGTACTATAGTCCCATAGAGAATATGTAAAGGTATTATTTTTGTTGCTCAAGAGAGGTTGAAAGTTTAGATCTCTCTGACTCGTGCTAAATGTGAGTTTGTACTTCACTTATTAAAATGGTTATTACAAAGCTTTCTATCGTTATCTACCAATAATCCATGAAGACTATTATCCATGCTTATGTAGATCTTAGATATTTTAAAACTAAAATAACGAAAATTCTATACAATGATCTATCCATGCTTATTTGGACCTTAGAGGACTTTTGGGTTGGAAAAGTGTACCCACTAAACTCTTTCTTGAGCAAGGGCTTGAACAAGTAGGATGTGTTATCAAAGTGTATTCTCTAAATTCTCCCTTGAGCAAAGGCTTTGATGGGTAGCATCTCTAGGGCGACCTTGGCTTTGCTGGAAAGAATGGACTTTGAAATTCCCAAATCACCATGAATTTTCTTGAGAAACGAAACATTGGTTCCTTGATCTATTGATTTTCCATAACCTGTTGACATTTCTTGTCTAGTACGCTGCTTAGGAGCAAGGTCTTGTTCATGATATTTTTTCTTTATGGATTCCTCTCCATTCTCTTTCACCAACCTTTTCAGATGTTCGAATTTCATATGTAAGTTTTGAAGAATGAGCAAGCTTCTTGTAGCTTTCAAGTCTTTATTAATGCCATCTTTATTCTCACTAGTCAAGCACTCTACAACTTCTATATTGGATGTATGTCAACACACGCAACCTTAAGATTTTCTTCTTTCAATTGTCCGAGTGTGATGGAGTTTTGCCTCATCTCTTGCTTTGTACCTTCGTACTCCATTGTCCTTCTCATGCTCAAAATCTAGACTTGGACAATTGAAAATGAGCCCAAAGGATGTATAGCTCTACCTCACATGCCAACTACCTACCTTATTTGCAATATCACATATTAATCCAACTCAAATCGTTAAATATCATGTAAGACATAGGTATCATCAAATATTTACATTCTACAATTTGTGTAGGTCACTCTTTGTACGCAAACCATATTTTGATATGAAATGACCAACTTCTTTGAATAGTTGACATATTAGATGCTCATTTATTAAGGGAAAAGCAAAATGTCTATACATATAAATAATAATGAATATCTAAAAACACTTAGTACAATAATATAGAGTTGGAAATAGCTCGAAAATGAATCACTTATCTTTATAGAGTGAAAAACATCTATAGCCAAGCTCAAAGACTTGAGGATTTGGATACAAGTCCAAAATGAATCATTCATCTTCATTTAGAAAGGGCGTTTGTCAAAATCGGACGATATAAATTTGCACGAAATCAATATTTTTTGTTGTTTAAAATCTATTTATGAATGCAAAAATAAATTTAGCCTGCAAAAAAAAATAATTACGCCGAAAGGCGTACACCTATTGACATTGGGCACAATTAATGATCTTTTAACCTTATTTAACCTTAAACCCTAATCTGATGGCTATGCATTGAAGACGCTGGCATATTCTTAGTCGTCCTCCANTGTTTACTTTTTAACATTTACCTAATCATATTAAAAAGTCACTGTAAGGATATGTAATTGCCACGTTTAAATGATTAAGTAGGATTAAACCGTGGCATTTAAATAAATGCCCACGTTTTGTTTCTGAACCGGCTGTCTGATGCCCACGCGTTCCATTTATCAACCTAATACAGCCAAACGTTTCATATTACCACAGACGTTTTATATTGAGGACACGCGTTCTTAACCGATACCTTTCGGCGTTCTCAGCCGCGAGTTAGCAGCTGTGCTAGTTTGATAAAACATTTAGACTAAGCTATAGAAAGTGCCAAATATCCAAAACCAAGTTGAGGCCTTTTATTACATTGATATGGCAAAAAGTTATATATAGGAATTTACCACAACTAAGTAGGAGCATAGATGGCAATCGACAATGGAAAAGCACACGATGCAAATTCTGCTAAATTATAGCAGTATGGAATCGGTTGTTTATGAATAAATAAATGTGGCGAGACCACCACCAGCTTAGCTTATAAAATATAAATTTAATTCCACCTAAGTTGGCATTTGGATAAGTGGAGCAAAAACATCGTGGCCGGATATCTGTCTTCATTAGTCCATGGCTTTCTTGAGCTTTTGTCTGTATGGGCTGCGTTTTCAACGGCTCGAAACCTCTATGTCTCTTGCCATTGGAGCCGGATATCTGTCTTCATTAGTCCATGGCTTTCTTGAGCTTTTGTCTGTATGGGCTGCGTTTTCAACGGCTCGAAACCTCTATGTCTCTTGCCATTGGAGCCTTGCTATTTATTTGAAGGCATTCGACCAGTGCGGCACAACTTCGAGAAATCTCGTCGTGGTGAGGTTGTGAATTGCAATTTTTTTTTGTGAATTTTATTATGTTTTCTCTTTGCTATCTGTCTGCTTCTTTCTTTTTCATTCGACTCTCGTTTGTGTTTCTATGGTGCATTGCTGTGTATTTTCGGATTTCTGTTTTTATGCTTCCAGACTTGTTTCTTTGGTTTCTTTTACTGCTGTATATTTCATTATTGTTGTATTTGTGTTCCCGGAATTTGTTTCTTTGGTTTCCTTTACTGCTGCTGTATATTTCATCATTGTTGTGTATTTTGTGTGGTTTTGCAATGCGAGAGAATAAAACCTCTATATCTATGAATTTCTTTGGTGGTTGCGGTTCTGTCGTATCTGATTAATGAGTCACAACCTGGCACGGAGTTTGAGCGAATCCTGAGGAGACCAGGTAAATAAATCATTCCCAAACAATAGTCCCCATGTTAAAGCTTCGGTTCAGTCGATGGCAATGCTTTTATTATAAATCAGGGCAAGGTTTCTAAAATAGAAGGATTTCAAATTTATTTTGAAAGAATAATTTGAAATGACAATATACAGTGAATTTTTGAAGTTTATGTTCTTATTATATCCCCAGAGTTTTAGTCTGATCAAATATAAATGTGTAGTTTGTGTACGCTGCAGAGGATTAGTTATGGTTGAAGCTCAGTTGAAACGAAGTTCCAGAGGATTGATATTTAGTGCAGCTGAGAAATCTGCAAGTAATCTTTTACTTATTCGTTGTTTTGACAAAGTGATGCATAGTTTAATAAAAATATAGTTATTATAGAACAATGTCCAGCACAGACATAAAAATGTAGGGTTTCTGAAATTGAAGGAATTCAAATTTGTTTTAAGGAATAATTTTAACTAGAATTTTGAAGTTTATGCTCTTATTGAATCCCTAAAACTATAATCTGATCAAATATAAATGTGTAATTTCTAGACAATGGTTAGTTTCTGGACGCTGCAGAGGATTAATTTTGATTGAAGTTCTGTTGAGACGAAGCTCCAAAGGATTGCTATTTAATGCAGTTAAGAAATCTGTAAGTAATCTTTCATACTGATTCATTGTTTTGACAAAGGGATGCATAACTTAATAAAAATGTCGTGGTTATAAAACAATGTTCAGCACACACATTAAAATGCTAGTTAGTTATAGTACGATGTTCAATGCAGCACAAAACATAAAAATAGTTGTTCAGCTTTTTTATATAACATTTTTTAGAACCATCGATTTAAATCAAACGATTTTAGTTTTGAAATTGATGGCCTAGAAGTTTAGGAGGTATCTTAATTTACTATGTAGCTTCTTCATCAATTTATACTGAAGTGCCATTAGATCTGTGCTTTTAGAAGGTATCTTAATTTGCTCTGTAGCTTCTTCATCAATTTATACTGAAGTGCCATTAGATCTGTGCTTTTAGAGATATGTAAATTTAAGAAACTGTAGATAGTGTATGTGAAGGGAGCATATGGATTAGAATAATGTAACAACAAAATGCAAAGTGGTTCTCTGTTCCTTTGTGTAGGTCTACTTGTAATTGTGTGAAACACATGACTGCAATTAATTCTTCTTTTAAAGGTTAATTGGTGGTGTGCGATTTAAACCCATATTTTCTTGAAGTGGGAAGAGTGAATAATAGTTGTAAATTGAACTTATGTGGAGTTTATACACAACCAATGAGAGATAGATAACAATTATCCTCAGAGAGCAATATTGTTACCTGCTCTGCTCCTTCCTATCGTGCTAGGTGGCCCTAGGGTCCAAGTTCTACAGATTATAGGCTATCATTATCAATCATTTAGTATGCATGAGCTAAGGGCATGGACATGTAGGGGCCAAAATCAGGTTAAGAGAAGCACCTAGAGTTACTTGAACCTCTCACAAAAGCATGAGAAATGTGAAGGGGGTCATAGTTAGGCTTCTCATCTTTTAGTTTTATGAGAGGTCATATCATGTTCATCCCATACAAGTGGATGTCTTTAATATTAGGTAAATTCCCAACTTCTTCATTCTTCATTAATTTTTCTTTTAAAGGTTAACTGGTGGTGTGCGAATTAAACCCATATTTTCTTGAAGTGGGAAGAGAGAATAATAGTTGTAAATTGAACTTATGTGGAGTTTATACACAACCATTGAGAGATAGGTTACAATTAGCCTCAAAGAGAAATATTGTTACCTGCTCTGCTCCTTCCTATCGTTCTAGGTGGCCCTAGGGTCCAAGTCCTACAAAGTATAGGCTATCATTATCAATCATTTAGTATGCATGAGCTAAGGGCATGGACATGTAGGGGACAAAATCAGGTTAAGAGAAGGCACCTAGAGTTACTTGAACCTCTCACAGAAGCATGAGAAATTTGAAGGGAGTCATAGTTAGGCTTCTTGTCTTTTAATTGCATGAGAGGTCATATCATGTTTATCCCATACAAGCGGATGTCTTTAATATTAAGTAAATTTCCAACTTCTTGATTCTTCATTCTCTAGAGATTATAGCTTTAGAAGTTTCCTTTATCCTTAGTTTTGCCTTTCCTGAGGTATTGCTAATTATTTTGGGGCATGTCTCATATAATTGTTCTTTAAGGAAGGAAATATTAATTGTTTTCAGCTTTGACTCTGCCTCAAGGTCTGTACCCTTTCTTTAAATCCAGAGTATGTTGCAGATGGCTGCATTGTATTTCAATTAGTATAGGTCATATATAGCCTCATCAATGGTTTAATTATTTCCTATTAGTCTGATGTTAGTTTTGGTGAATCTTTATAGCCTCATGATTTCCTAACTCATCTTTGTTAGCACACCCACTTATTATTTTCCAGATGAACAATTCTTCTCATTTCTTTTCCACTTAGTTACTCAAAAGAATCAACCTCTACTTCCTGTTAACTTAACTAGTAACTTCTACTCCAACCCCCTATTCTTGCTACTTAACTTCGATAATTATTTGTGTTCTTGTCGTTGCTTTGTTTTGAGAATGGTTTCAAATTTGGATTGTTTTATCTCTTGTTATATTCGTGTTAAGGTTTTAGCTCCCCTTCATCCATTTCAACACCACACCCACTACTATGGTTGGTCTTTTCTTAGAGTAACATCAAAGTTCATACCCCTTTAAATACTCTTGGCTTGTTTGAACATGTGTAATTGTTGAGTGCAAGCCTAAACTGTTAAAATTTTTTGGTATGAGGAAGATAGGCATAGCATGGGAAGAGGGCTTTATTTTCTCTTGGCTTCCTTGAGCAAAACAACATATATTGTGTAATAGTCTCATAGGAAATCTAACACTCAAGATGACCTTACAAAAGTTGCCATAAGATTGAGCATAAGCCTGCACTCACTAGAAATTGTAGATGTTATTTGATATCCCATATCCCTGTACCATCAACCAGCTGTAGTCCTACCTTTGACAAGGAGTCTGCTTCTCCGTTAAATTCTCTGTAGACATTTTCAAAGCACGGTGATTTCATCAAATATTGGACTCAGAACGAGGTTTTTCATTCTTTTCTGGACATTCATCCACTTTACTACTATCAATGAGTAACCAAACACTGGTATTTTTGAGATGCCATTGTGGGCTACCAGTATTGTAGTGGCCTGTATCATCTCTGAATAACTTTAGGTGATTAGTAATTATCCTTCTTATTGTCCTAGAATAACATTCATGCCATAAAAAACTAATCTTTATATTTTGGATCAAACTTATCCTTTTTTTTCCCTGTAAAAGAAATCATATATTTCATTCTAGTTGAAAGAAAGATGCATTCTGTAGATGCTTACAACATTATGAAAGAGTCATCATCGGATTTTTCTCTTCCAAAAATTAAAAATAAAATGAAACCTAGGCCTGTGTGGCTGTCATATACTGTCAACAGCATTATGCTTTAACAAAAATTGCTCCCCAAGAGATATATGGTCATAAATTGTTCAGAAATTTTCAAAAAAAGAAGAAAATATACATTCTTCAGTAAGACTGTAAAAACATAGAACTGTATCATAGTGGCCTGTATCATCTCTAAATATCAGAAATATTTTCTAGAATCAGCCTGTTCATTTTCATAAATCTAGCTGTCAAGGGAATCCTCATTGGAGGATGGAGAATGGGTGTTCCTGTAGGAGATTATCATCCTTGATTTCTCTGCATATCCCTATACAATCAACCAGCTGTAGTCCTTCCTTTGACAAGGAGTCTTCTTCTCCATTAAATTCTCTGTAGAAATGTTCAAGGCATTCTGAGTTAAAAACAGTCAAGGAATCTTTGATTTCACAAAATATTGGACCCAGAACTAGGTTTGTCATTCTGCTCTTGACATTCATCCAATTAATTACTATCAATGAGTCACCAAACACTTGTATTTTGAGATGCCATTGTGGGCTGCCACTTTCAGGAGTAGTTTCAGCTTTTAGGGCATGGAGTTCTGCATAGTAATTTGATCCCTTCCCTAATCTGGCTTTAAATCTGATGCAGTGAGAATCATTTAGAAAGATGACACATCCGGTTTCACTTTTTGGGGGGGGTACCTTGAATAGCTCCATCAAAGTACTCCCATGCTACAGATTTGACTACAGGAGCATGAATCAACTGTCTCTGAGAAGGGGTTGTTTATACATGTTTAAAATGTGAAAAGATTGACTTGCTTGGAGGGCACATTGAAAAAGTGGAATATACATTGAAAAAGTGGAATATACCTTTGAAAATTCTAGCATTCTTGGCTAGCCAGATGCTCCATCAAACTATTAATGGGGAGGCCTTTGAATTCTTTGAGTTCTGGTTTTTGCTGCCACTTTTTAAGACACTCTTCCTTTGAAGATCATTGCCAACAATCCTTTAACCTTATCAAAATATCCATTTCAGTTCAGACTTCTCCTGAGTAGGGGCAAGATATTAATAAGTGGCCTATATTTTCTCTTCTTCCCCTTTACACAGGATACTCTGCTTGCCCCCCATCTATTCCTGATTTCCAACCACATGACTATTCTGGTCTTTAGAGGGGATCTGATTTTTCCAAATATTCTTCCACCACTAAATTAGTCTGTCTGAGGTATACATTGCTTTGTATCCTGTCTTTGGAGTGTAAATCCCCAAGATTGGTTTTTCAGTCCAGACAAGTTAATCATCAGATTTTTTAATATGAACATGACACACTTTTGGTTTATTTATATATGCATCCCACTGGATCTTGCCCTGGTCTTCTAGTCCTATTTGCTCAACCTTCTTCCAATCCTGCTACCATTTAGAAAAACTTTCTGGAGAAAGTGCTTGTGCCATGTTGAAAATTCCTTCTCTGTGGAGGGAGTTTATCACTGCTTCTGACAGATTTCAATTAGCACCACTGCCCACCCAAGGATCTATCCCAATCCTCACCTTTGTCTTGTTACCAACCTTCCATGCTAGTCAATTCCCTATCAAAGGGAAGGCTAATGTCATCACTTTCCATACTATGGATGCATTGTTGGTGGACATGTAATCTATTCTTCTACTAACTTGGGCTCGATATATTTTTGAATGAGAATCTGATATTAGAGGTCATCTTTTGATATTAGTCTCCACACACTCTTGGCTGCTAGAGCTTTTCCAAAATGGAATATGTGTTTTTATTTTTGGCTTGGTTATTGTTTGCCATTTTACCAATGGAATTCCTTCTTTCTCCTTGTTCCCAGACCATAAAAACCAGAAGCTTATTTTCCTAATTTTCTCTAGAATTCCCTTTTGAATATAGGCTGGAGTATGTCAGTAAAGAGGGATAGCTTCCAGCACAGATTTGACAAGCACTAATCTTTCACCTCTTGATATCCACCTATTACACCAATGATTTATTCTCTTTTCCACCTTTGCTAACAACCATCTCCAATCATTTATACCATAATCATTTGTTTTATGAAGAACCCTAGACATTTAAAACCATCCCAGAGTTCATAAATGCTCTAAGGAAAAATCTAACAAATGCATCTGATTTGATTCTCTTCCTTCCCATTAAAACATATAGAAGATTTTTGCACATTGACTATCATACCTGTAGCTATACAGTATAGTTCTGGGATTTCTTTCAGTTTGTTAGCATCTCTCCATGACCCATCGCAGAATCAAACTTTATCCTTAAATCATCATGTACATCGTATATCTCCCATCAGTGATTTCCTAAAAGAATACTCTCTTATCTTGGAGAAGGCAATTCCTTTTTCTCAATTCCATGATTTATGAGTGCCCTACTTGTAGTTGCCACCAAATTCCTTTGTCTTTAGGTTTGGTTCCATCCTCACTTTTCTGCAATTCCATGCCAACCATTGAGTTCTGCTCCTAATTGTGAGAGCATTATCCTAAGGAATTATGCCAAAACATGGATAAAATGTTTCCTTATCTTTTCTTTTAGGAGTTCATAGCTGCTTTCTTTAGGTCAATAGTGCTTCCACTAGTCCATTACCTAGTTCTCTAAAGTCGTGATTTTCTTGGTAAGGGCTCCACTTTTATTTACGTCTAGCTAGCCACATGATTAGGGTCATAAACATATTTCTAAAGTAAAGAAACGTGAAACACATGATGAATTCTTAGATTAGGTGGGGAGGCAAGTTTAAATGTCTGACGTTCCATCCTATCTAGCACTTTCTCAAAGCACCATAAAATCTTTGTTGTTATTTGAGGTTCTTTCTTAAATGAAGTGAGGTCCTCCCTGGTCTCACTTTAAGAAAAACATGGTCTTCAACTTGAAATTTTGTTAGGACTATTTAATCAGTCCAATCTGAAGTAGTCAAACAAGGACTCGAATGTTACCTTACAGGAAGAGGTAAACAAGGAAGAGCATTTACTCCGGTGCATGGAGGAATATAGTGCAAGGGGTGAATGAATTCATGCTTGGTTGCACTAGATCAAAGAAGGAGATGAGACTTCTAAATTTTACTTGGTTATCTAAAATAGAAGAATACCTCTGAAATAATTATGGGTTTGAGGAATCCAAAAGGAATTTTGGTAGAGGATCTAGCAGAAATCAGACACATGTTTGGCTTGCACTTTCAGAGCATTTTTGCTAAGTATCCATTGGTGTTGTGGCAGCCAGACAATTGTGTCAGTAGGTTGTCCCTTCTAAAGTTTGGACTCTGGAGTACTGAAAGGGATTATCTTGGACCTGAAATCGCAGAAGAGGAACTGTGGGAGGCACTAGCCAAAATAAAGAATGAAATATCTCATGTGAATTTTTCAAGAAAACGTGGAAAATGATTTGTCAAGACATGGTGTGTATAGAACTGTAGAACCAAGGCCTTGATAAAGATAATTCCAAAAAATGCAACTAGGTACACGATTGGGTTGTGGCATGCCCAATCATGCTTAGAATCAAGAAGGTGGCAGATTGTATAGTTAGACCAAGGAAAACAAGATTAATATAAGGTAGGTATATTCCTTTCCCGTCCAATTGATATCTCGCAAATATATGTATTATTATCCATGGGCATGTCTGTTTTGTATATTAATGGATTATGCTATCTAATGTGCTAACATGTTATATTATCACTATATGCTTGCTTTGCTTGTTTGTTGAGAACTTGTTGCAGGTATAAAGCTTTGGGTCGAAGTGCTCAACGGTGGACATCATCAAACGTTTGGACGAGGTATGCCTGTTTCTTACCTCCTTTGCACATTATTTTATATAGCATATGCTGGAATTGAGTCGATTTCTACAATCACTCCTGTTTGTTGTGGTTCACCCTAGCCATAGAGAGATTTTCCTCGTAACAGAATTGGCGACCATACTGGGGATGAATCTTCTTTCTTAGGGTTTGAAGTACTTTTCTCCTTAGATTTCTCTCGTTTCTATTGTGGTTCTTGTCGTGTCATTGCTTGACAGCTCATGTTCACTCTGGTTCTGAGTTTTCAGCCTTTTTCCCTTGCCTGGCCTTGTTTCAAAGCATATACGTGCCTTTTTGCTTGACATTCGTGTACACACGCGTGCTGTCTCACTGCAAGCTGCGTATATACGCATTGTTTTCCCAAACAGTCACGTACACCTTTTTCCTTGCCTTTTTTGCTGGGTCTGGTGTTTGCTGGGTGGGATTTTATGCTTGTTGAGCCTTCTTAGGTCTCTGTAGTGCCCGTTGAGTGCCTGTGGGATGACAGGAAACCCTCTTTTTGTTGAATTTTTGGGCGAAGTTTTTCTCTTCATCTTTTCATTTTTATTGTCCTTGTACATTGCACTGGGTGCTTTGCTGCTTGATATCCTACTTGAGTTGTCTTTCTTTTATACACAATAGGTTTATATATCAAGTAACTTTTCAGTCCATGCGTTTTCAATTTTAATATATTGAAAATACAAAAAAAATAGGCATTTTGCATTGCTTGGCATTTTTGTCTTTTGAGTTTTTATCATTAGCTTAGTACAAACAATGAAAGATTGCATCTTTACTTCTGAATCGTAGATTTGAATTTGAAAATTGCATCGTTTTTTAGGAGAATATCATTCATCAAAAGATAAAGTTAGGACTTTGCATTATCTTCATATTTACTTTCTTGCAGATTCATAACACCATTGGTTTCATCACCATATACCTTTTTGAGTAATCACGACCATAAAATCAACGCTATAATTTAAAATTTATTAGTAACGATTTTATTTTCTAGGGTGCACAAACTAGTCTAGGATTTAGTGCCTTGGAATATGATTTTGTGAGTAAACTTCTCCAAGGCAATTAAATCAACATATGTGTCTGAGTCAGGTAGTGGAGAAATCCATTGTATAATTGGTAAGATCAGGAGGCTCCACTCACACCGGAGTTAATCATGAGGTCACGCGAAGTTGGTTGAAGGGATATCCCCTGGATACTCGCCTAGCATCAGAGATATTTTGTTTCGCCAATGTAAAGTCTGCAGACTCGGTGAGAACCAGTTAAAAGAGTTGTCTTTAAGCTATTCTGTAGGAGGACCAGCCTCGTCTGTGTCTTCCAATCCCACTCAGTTGGCGGATGTACACTCAGTGCAATTGTCGAACAACCCGAATGGTAGTCAGCCACCAGGAGGGAATAAGAAAAAAGGACGTAATAACCGTAAGGGTGGGAAAAATGGTAATAAATCCAAGGACAATAATGAGAAGATAGGTAATAGTGCTGTAGAGGGAAAACGAGAAAAACGTAAGGGGAAGTTTCCCTGTAAGCTTTGCACAGATGATCACCTTACCCATTTGTGCCCCAAACTTGTAGAAGCTGCGAGGCTTTTAGCTCAATCGCCCACTGTGCTGACGAATCCATTCCCACATAATCAACACTTAGCCTTGAACTCCTCAAACGTCGGAAATGCAGCTGGTGGAGGTCAAAACCAGTAGTGGCAAGATGGCGACCGTTTATGTATCAATATGGTCGATGCAAAAATTGATGTAGCCACTCAATCTCGAGACTATAGTTCTAAACAAACTATTCCTGGTCTAGAATCTCCTCCTCCTCCCCCAGAGATGACTTTATAGATTGAGAAACCAGAGCCACAGCCTCGTATTCCGAAAGGAGTAATCAAGCGCTCTACCCATAATCCAAATGCTAGAGCCGCCCAGAACTACTCTATTGTTGAGGACATGGGCCAAACCCCTTGTGCTATGTCGGCTTCGGAGGTACTCCAGACGTGTCCTTCACAGAGGAATGTCTTACTCTCTGCTCTAGGATCTTTAGAACCCAGTCGCTCAAAGCTTATAAAGTTTGATGTCATAGATGTTAAGCCTTGCTTGCCTTACCATGTGGCTTTCCAAATCCATGTGGAGTATTCAAAGTATACCATCAAACGTGTGGTTTTTAATGAAGGCGCTGCTACATGTGTGATGCCCCTAGTTTGTTGGAAAGATATCGGTTCTCCAACCCTTTCTGTCACACCCACTACGTAAATATAAAAATTTTGGGGATTGGAGGAACAAGAGTTCCTTGCCACCGGAAAGCCGGAAGCCGATTCCGGGTAGCACCCATTTGCGATAAGAACGGGGTCATGAGTAGGGGTCACATAATTGAAACCTAGAGGAGGAGCTAGAGCTCGATAAGTCTATTTTGGGTTTTGGAAATTGAAGGAGTCAAGGGACTCGCGAAACGTGAAACAGGGCTAAGGTGCTTGGCTCCTTCCCTTATTTCCACTCACATGACCCTGTCCTGTGGCCTAGGGCTACTCCTCCGAGTCCTTTGGATTTCACGATTCGAGGAATCACAATGCAA